>CADDIJ020001398.1:0-64008 GCA_902809745.2 Tetradesmus lagerheimii | reverse complement strand
CAGCTGGGGCCCTCCCCCAGGCCTAGTCCAGTGAACCTGTGCATTGCCTTTGCAACTGTGCTTACATTTGCTTGTTCTCGCTACTCATAGCACCAATACACCTGATGTATGTACACCAGAATCGTTCGCGAAAGCTGTGCTGATCACAAACCACGTGATTTAACATCGCGGCTGCAGCTTCGAAGTGATGCAAAGTCAACTAGTGTAAGGAGTTGCAGGACAAACTAGGGCTGCCTTGTGTACATGTCACGCCGTATAACTGCAGCCTCAGGCGTTGGAGGCGAGTGCATGGCTGGGACAAATTAGCTGCTGCATAGCAGCTGTGGACCTGCCTAAAGCCAGCACTAAAAAAACACCAGGCTGACACCGTAATACCAAGATCAACCTCTGTTATGATGCTCAGCAGCACTGTATTCATGCTGCAGAAACCTGTAATGGCCTCAACCTCCTCCTCCCGCTTGCGCTTTGCGTTCTTGTCTGCATCACTTGCAGCTTTAGCAGATGCCAAACGAGTCTTGACCTCCTCAGGGCACCCAGTGCACGCCCTAACACCATCGCCTGTGCCCAGCAGGTGCGCAACGATCCTGCTGGTACCACCGGTGAAGGAGTGCTCACAGTGGTTGCAAATGACTTTCCAGGCGTTGTTCTTCTTTTCTAGTTTAGTTACACTCTCTGAGGCTATGGTGGCCTGGTGGGTGGCCTTCTTGCCCATGGTGGAGATGACGTAGAGAGTAGAGCACACACGATCTTTTTAGAGCAAATGCTTGTACTAATTTTGCTTAGAGGCGTCCTGGATGCCTAAACGTGGCACCATGGCGAGTAGCACGGGGTCTCCCATTTGAAACGCCTAATCCCCACTGGAGCTAACGTTTCACATGCACGTTTCACACTGACAACGTATTATAAGAGCGTATTAAACGTTTTGTATCGTATCGAAAAAGGCCAGACCCAGCGTATCGTGCAACTATGATGTGCTCTTGCAGCGTATCGCTGCAGGCGTGTCTCGTCCCTAACTTTGCAGACCCCAAAACCGCCTGGACCACTTTCTTATCGAGTGTCACAGATGCGCCATAATGGCAGCTAAAACGTTTTGTATTGTTACTAGTATTCTTCCTGAGGTGCTCATTAGCTATCGACGCTCTCATCGAAACCCGTGGATGTCCAGTGGCTTCTCGTTGCAGGCAATTCGGCTGCCTTGTGCCTTCAGATGTGCGTTCGTCTTACTTCGGCTTGGGTGGCAGCAGCTTCTAAGAAATAGAGCGGTCCACTGCGTGGCGCTCTTGGTCAGCAAATTTGCGCAATTTGACATAACGCATGTTATTTCCAACTGTCCGGACTTAGAATCCCGAGAAACGCATCAAAATATGTGACTCAAACCATGCTGTCTGACGGACACCATGGATACCAAGTTATGCGCTCTAACCAGAGGGTCGCAGTTATGGTTGGCAATGGTGATGCATTGGCAGCTGCCAGGGGCAGTTCGTGCCTTTATGTAAGGTTCAATGTCATCAAAGACTCTTGTTTTGCGTCCAGCGTGTTGCTGCTAGACTTCAAGGGCCCAGGTCATAAAGGTGACCGGCAAGTCACTGCTGCTGGTGTCGTCGATGGCGATACGCCCACGTGAAGCAACAGATGGTGGGACAGCTTCATATGAAGTACAAGAAACTATTACGGCATGCTGCAGGATTCTAGGCAAAGCAGTGACCCTCATTCGTTGCCAGCAGCAGCCATGCTGCACTGATCGCACCGCTTGCCCTTTGGATTTACAACATGTTCAAGTGGCTTGGATTGGCACGCGATGATGGTTCTAATAAGCTTCCTCGGGACACTCTGGCAGTGCAGCATCTGGTCAGCGGAAAGCCCGTCTTTCAAGCACATTCAGGGGTGCCCTTCAGTGCAGACAGCTTGGCTTACGAGCCTGTGCAGCGCTTGCTTGCGGTGCGTGAGCAGTGCTGGCTGCTGCAGCAGTAGCAGCAGTACCTGAGCAGCTGGCTGTGCGTAACGGACATGGCTCACACTGTGTTCACTGCAATCTGAGCAGGTGGCTACAGCTGATGGACGAGTGAAGATATTTGGCAGGGATGGTGTGGAACGCACGATGTACAGCACAGCTAGTGCTGTGAACAGCAAGGTAGCACCCGCCGCTACACGTCAGCTGCTGTTCCTTGTCAACAGAGGGGGCATTGTACGCCTGTGCAAGGTGCGCAACGGACCACACACACCTGGCTACTGTATATACGTAACAAGATGTCAGCAAGACTAGCACACAGGTTGCTCAGCATGTTGTGTGGTTCAGCTGCAAACCTATATGCGCACCTGGTTGCACCGTGCGCTTGCCTGTATGCGGCAATCAACAACAAGCTGTCCTGCTGCTATGCTGCACACCCTCAACAGGATGGCTTGCTGGATCTGTTCAGCGTTGAGCCATGCAGCAGCATGGACGACCCCAGCCAGCCATTGGCACAGTTGACACTGCCAGATGACCAGGTGAACACCTAGCAAACAGCAGCGGTCAGCACCAGACCCAGCACGCTCACTGCACGTGCATATATGTGGGCATGTATTATGAACTCGTTAGCGCGCAGCATCGAGCAGCTGCGCTGCACGTGCTGTCACGTGTGCACCAGGACTGCACGGGTGCAAGCAAACGCAGACTTGCCACACAACTAGTTTGCAGGATCAGTGCTGTCTTGTTAGAGTCAAGCTGCTATGCTTGATGCCTGTTTGCACTGGTACCGACTGCTGCTGTTGTTTGCATGCAGGTATGCTGCGTGTGCCACCTGCAGCAGGAGCCATATCTGCTGCTGGGCTGCACCAGCGGTGCTGTGCGTGTTGCAGCACTGGTCAACGCCAGTGGAGATGTGGTTGCAGGAACGAGACCAGCGCGGGGTCTCACACTGTTGCCATACACCAGTGAGTGGCGTTTGCGCTTCAGCACCCTTTGTGTTCGCATGAACAACAGTAGCAGAAGCAGCAGCAACCGCGCTGGGCGTCCGGATTCAAAGCTCTGCACAGTTGAGCCAGCTGCATCAGCTGTGTACTGGGCTGCAGCTGCTCGTGACCCCGCATATTCTGCGTGCAGCAGATGGTCCCAGCCATGTTCCTTTCCACAGTCCTGCAAGCTGGACACACTGTTGTCAGCACAACCTTGGCTCATCCTCTCCTGCCTGCATCCTTGGTTTCTTGTGGTTGCTGCTGCAGTTACACAGCGCAGGCTTGACGCAGCAGGGCCAGTCTGCTCGCTGGCAGTACACAGCAGCGCACCTTACCAGCACCTGCTGACCCTTCATCAGGACTCTGGGGTTGCAGTGTGGGACCTACGCGCGCAAGCGCTTGTGGCGCGTGTGCATGCAGTGACCAGCGGTAGCGGCTCCCAGATAACAGCAGCAGAGTGGCTTCAAGGCAGCGGCCGTGGCGACTTTGCAACAGGCCACGCTAATGGAGACATCAACGTATGGTCGCTTGCGGAAGCCAGCAGTGGGAACAGCTGGCAGGCTGCGGCGCAGGTCACAGCGAGCATGCAGCAGCTGCTGCAGCCGCAGCTGCTAGCACAACTGCGGGTGACGGCCTCAGCTAGCAGCAGCGCGTACAGTCAGCAGCAGCAACGGCGTTCGGTGTCGCCTGCGGGTGTGAAGCCGGTGCAGCAGCAGCGGCAGCAGCAGGTGCAGCGTTGCAGGCCTGTCGCATCGCTGCAGCATGTCAGCATGGGCCGTGCTGAGGGGTTGCTGGTGTTGGGTGGTGGGGATGAGATGCAGCCAGATGGGCTGGTGCTGCTGCCTTTGCCGGAGCCTAAACTGGTGGGTACACAAGCACATCAGCATGTGCTGCATGTCCTGCAAGCGCGCTTGTCATGTGGTGTGTACTAGCAGAGGTGTTGCAGTGGTGCGTTCTGCGAGGTACCGTTTGTTTGTGCCTGCTAGCTGTTGCGTGTGCTGAGGTTGTGACTGTGGCCTATGGCCTGTCTTACTGGCTCGGCTGCTTGCTTGAGCGCTGGTCATGTGTGCTGATCGCTTTGCAGGCAATTGGCATAGACGACCCCACAACATGTGAAGAGCAGCAGCAGTCAGCAGCAGCGTCTGCGCTGAAGCTGCCATGGCTAGGGTTCATCCTTGGCAATGCCCTGGTGCCTAGCCAGGGCTCACTAGCAGGTGAGGTCCTGGGTGGCGGCAGCTTGCAGGACATGCCGGGCTTGCAGGATGATGATGCATGCCATGCTAACAGCTTGCAGGCGACTGGCAGGACACGCCGTAGAAAGCATATGTTGCAGGCACGATTGATGAGGACTCAGCAGTAAGCATGCACAGCATCATGGGTCTAGCCCCTCCGTTTTGTTGCCACTGAAGGGCTGCTCTAGCAGGTGCATTAACACTGCGTGTGGCAACTATGCACGTGGTGCAGCAAGCAACAGCAGTACAGCAAGCAAGGGTGTTGTCATCATCATCATCATGTTACCCATTAAGCCAGGGTGCAAGGGTGTTGTGCCGCGTGCTGCTAATACTAGACCATCGAGTGGCTGTTCGCTTGCAGGCAAAGATGACCCCAGTGCAGTGCTTGTGCTCATGGAGGGAGGCGAGGTTGTACTGCACGACCTGTCAACATTTGCAGCAGCAGCAGCGTCTGCAGCGGCCACAGCAGCAGCAGCAGCTGCAGCAGCAGCAGTAGCTGCTTCTACACCAGCACGCAGCAGCAGCCAGAGCAGCGGCACAGGCAGCCCGACAAGACAGCGGCTGCAGCAGCAGGGGCTGTCACCGCGCCGCAGTGCTGGCAGTGGCAGTGAAGCATCGCCTTTCAAGGTGCTGCAGGGCGGCAGCGGCAGCAGCAGTGTGGATCCTACTGCGCCTGCAGCGCCGCAGCGGCTGTTCACGCAGAAGCTGCAGGGGCAGCCGCTGGTGACAGCAGCTCGCCTACGCATCATCCCAATCGATAGAGTGCCGCTGCAAGGCCTGCAGGTGAGGCAGCAGCGGATGAGCTGCTGGTGTTTGCTGCTGCTCGTACTGGCAATGGAAGTTTGGCGTGGCTAAGATGATGTGCTAGCAGCTTGCTTGTACTTGTGCAATGTGTGCAATGTGCCGCATCTGCTGCTCCTTAAAGTACACTATGTCGCGTTGTATTGCTGCGCAGGGAGCATGCATGAGCAGCTTGCACGATTGGGCCAGCCGCAACACAGCAGCAGCAGCCAAGGGCGCCGATGCAGCCAGTCGCTGGGTCATCGCAGGAGGCAAGCCCGCAACACCGCCAACCAGCAGCAGCGGCAGTGGCGGCTACGCAACGTTGTACTGCACTGGCCACTTGGATGGTGGTGTGCGGCTGTGGGCCATGCACGGGGAAGTGCCGCAGCTGCTGGGGTTGGCTCCAAGCAGCGCTGCTGCTAAGGCACTGCAGGGGCAGCGGGTGTCGCCTGTCTCAACGCTGGAGTTTGCTTGGGAGCAGGGACTGCTAGTCAGTGGACATGAAGGTGGCGAGGTGAGTGTTGGTGTTCATGTTGCGTCCTGGTTAATCGCATGTGTGTGCTCCCCTCGTCTCACCAGCTAATGACTGTGCTATTGTTTGATTTACACACACGATTGCATACCTGTTCTCATCAAGCCATGAATGGCAATGTCATTCCTGCTGCTGCTTCAGCTATTGCTGACGCGCATTGTGTGCTGTTGCTTCTGCCTCCCTACAGGTGCGTGTCTACCAGTTCAGCGAGATTGCCACGCGCATGGACTGCGTCATCTTTGAGTCAGTTGGCAGCCGCAGCAACAATGAGAGCCTCACAGTGGAGGTGGGTGTGCACAGCGCTGCTATGTGTTCGCGTCCCTGGCTGGGGGCTGCAGCAATGCTGCAGCCACCCGTGTGCCAGCAAACCATATCTTGACGGGGTTCGCTGACCTACCTGTTGCATGTGAAGTCATTGCGTGTGCAGACATGTTTAGCCCGGCTCGCTCCATGACGTTGCTGTGCTATGCACTCTATGCATTGGACCTCATTCTGATTGTCGTCTTGATTGCTAAGCCTGTTGCTTTCCTGCGTTGTTGTGTCTTAATTGTTGCAGGAGCCGTCCGGCTTCCAGCTGCGCCTGCTGACGCGGCTGCACTCCTCAGACATCGTCAGCAGCGCCTACCTGCCGCAGTTCAAGATGGTGGCAGTGTCTGACCGCAGCGGCAGCGTCAGCCTCATCGACCTGTCCAAGCCAGCTGTGCCCTGGTGGGTAATGTGTACAATCACACAAGTGCTAATCACAGCTGCTTTGCTCGCTATCTCTGTACACGTTGTGCTGCCGTTGCTGTTCCGCAACCCGCAACACCATTTTACTACGTGAGTGCAGGCAATACATGTTGAAGGCGCTCGGGCGCTGATACAGGGATCTTGCACCTGAGTACTGGTTGCCCCCAAAACAGACAGGGATCTTGATACAGGGATCTTGCACCTTAGACCTGGTTGATACAGGGATCTTGCACCTTAGTCCTGGTTGCCCCCAAAACAGACAGGGATCTTGATACAGGGATCTTGCACCTTAGTCCTGGTTGCCCCCAAAACAGACAGGGATCTTGATACAGGGATCTTGCACCTGAGTCCTGGTTGATACAGGGATCTTGCACCTTAGTCCTGGTTGCCCCCAAAACAGAATGCTGCCCTCAATCTTGCTGATCTTGCTGTTGCTGCATTGCTGACGTCACAGGTTTCAAGCTCCCTGGTCAAACCAGCCGGTGGCCTCACTGGCACTTGGCAACGTGCCGCTGCCACACACCAGCGAGCGGCATCCAGCGCTGCAGGCAGTGCTAGAGGAGCAGGCAGCATCAGGGCAGCGTGCCGCAATCGCAACGGGTGCACCTGTACGCGCAGTGGTGGCTGTTGCAGCAGATAGCCAGGTGGCAGTGCTGGATGCAGCAACGGGCTTCTCCTTGTCAAGGTACGTGCGTGGCTGCTGCAGGCTGCAGGCATCTTGGCCGGGGCTGATGCAGGTGGCATGAACAGCAGGGAGGTGCTGCTTGCTGAGTGCGTCCCAGATCACACGGCTTGTGTGTTGTAGCAAGTTTGCATGAGTGTTGTGCCTGCCGCCCTATTGAGCCACGGCTGAAGATGGCGCTGTGCTGCGACCAAGCTTGACAATGTGCCTTGTGTTTGTGTTTGTTTTGGCTGCTTGCAGGATCGGTGTGCTTGTGCCTGCCGCCCTTTTTAGCCACGTTTGAAGGTGGTGTCGTGCGCTTGACAAGGCACCTTGTGTTTGTGTCTGCTGCTTGCAGGAACGGCGTGCTTGTGCCCAAGCACCTCTGCCCAGCACTGCACGTCCAGCTGCTAGATGCATCTGGTGCTCCCACCTGGATGTGCCGCGACGTGCAAGCGCTGATAGACGCTTGCAGCCGGCCGCAGCAAAAGCAGCAGCAGTCCCAGCAGCAGCAAAGCAGCAGCACTCAGCAGGCCGAACACAGCCGCGGCAGCGGCTCTGCTCGCGACAGCTCTGGAGCAGACGGCTTTGCCAGGGCGCCTGGGCGGCAGGGGGTGCGGCAATCTGCTGGTGCTGCCGGTGATGGGTATGATGAGGGCAGCGATGCAAGCAGCAGCGGGGAAGGGGAGATGGATGAGGAGCTAGGAGTAAATGAGCTGCTGGAAAAGGCAGCTGCAGAGGTACGAAGTTGGGGGAGCTGCTGCCGCAGTCATTGGGAATGCATTTGTATGCGCAGCTAGGAGCATTCAGCCGGAGCATTTGTATGTGCGTATGCTGGCCATTCAGCATGTGCTCTTTGCTGTTGGTCCTTGCAAGGGGTCCTGGGATGCGCCATCAACAGTGCTTGTCACCATGACGTGTTGTTGGTGCGGCTGATGTTGATGTTGTAACAGCAGCAGCACTCTAGCAGGAAAGCAAGCAGGCAAGCAAGCATTAATGTTGTTGCTGGTGCGCCTGCAGGTGGATGCCAGGGGCAGGAAGAAGTCAGTGCACAAGAGTAAGCGCCACAGCTCCAGCAGCAGCAACAGAGGCAGCAGGAGCGCAGAGCCAGGTAAGTGCAGCTGCAGCTTGCCTTCCAGCACACCTACCTGCCTGCTTATGCACTGTTGCTGTAGAACCAGACACGAGCCCACTATTTGCAGAGCAGATTGCAGCCAGGAGGCTCTTTGCTTGTTTGCTTGCACAACAATACAGTAGCACCATGCACACATATCGCACGCATGCCTTCATCATCACTCACAACTCCATACATACCGCATGCAGACGGTGGCGAGCGCCACCGCAGCACATCACCAGTCAAGCGCATATTTGGCATCCGAGGTGAGGCTGCTGCTCGGTGCCACAGCATATGCCACGTGCACTTTGCATTATACTTGCACCAGCTACGCATGCAGCAGCATTCACTGTGCAGCTGGTGCACACCTCACTCATGCCCTTTTCTTCATGTGTTCTCTTTCCTGCAGGCACTTCACAGCAGAGAGCCAGCAGCAGCAGTAGCGGCACCAGCAAGGTCCCGGCAGCCTCCACAGCAGCGCCTATCGTGCTATCAGAGCCGCTTGCAGCGTACGTGCTCACAGCCACGCGAGACTACCTGCGCCTGTACCCCATCTCTCGCGCCATCACTGGCGACAGGACAGTCGCCAAGCGTGTGGAGCTGCATGGTCGGCTGCAGTTTGCTAGCAGCTTCGCAGCAAACGGCGCGCCTGCGCTGGTGTGCTTGATCGAGCTGGAGCAGGAAGTGCACATGCAGGTGGGGATGAGATACTGCTCTCTGTCATCTTTCTTTCATGTATACGGTACAGAAGTGGTGGCACTGCCAGTTTCTGTGTAAGATGCCGGCCGCATGCACCTACAACAGCGCACTGTTATCTCTAGTGCTGAGCATGCTCGTGCCTTGGCTGCTGCATGTTGACAGCTGCAACTGTGGTGCTGCTGTGTTACACCGTTCAGATGCTGATCTTTGTCTCGTCCCACATACAGTGTTTGCTGCAGCGTTGCACTTGACCTTGCCTGGCTCTTCCTATTCTGCACATCTCGCTCCGCTGTGCAGGTACACACTTTGCCCATGTTGGCGCTCTTGTGCGTGACAGTATGTTACTACAACCTGCTTCCTCAAGAGTCACAGTAAACATTGTGCCTGACCATGTCTTGGTGCCGCTATGGTGCATCTGACACTGCTGTGCAGGTGTACACACTGCCAAACCTTGAGCTTGTGCGTGACATGCCGCTGTCAGTGCTACTGGGCTGGCGCTGGCGCTGGGACAACAGGCACACCATGCCTAGCCGCGTCTCGAGCCCCTGCCACTCCAATGGTGCAACCAGCAGCAGCGCCGCACACCACAAGCAGCCCACACCAATGCAGAAGGCAGTCAGCGAGCCAGCAGATCCAGCTGCAGCTGCAGCTGCGGCCGCAGCAACAGCAGCTGCTGTTGCAGCCAGTGGGAGCCGGCTAGCGTCTGTGTGCGCTGCAACGCGGCACGGGCATCTAGCGCTGCTGGGGCCTGGGAGTGTGTTGGTGCGGTTGGGGTTGGCAGTGGGGTCAGCGGGTGCTCCTGTGCCTCCTGCTGCTGTGTATGACTGGGACTTGGCAACAGCTGCTGGCGCTGCAGGGTCAGCAATGGAGCGGCAGCAGTTGCAAGCCTGGCAGAGCAGCGGCAGGAATGCTGGCGGCAGCGGCGATGCAGCTGCTGCAGCTGCTGCTGCTGAGAGGGCAGCGAGGGAGGAAGATGAGGCCTTAGCTGCTGCAGCAGCAGCAGTGGGCAGTGGCGGGCTGAAAGGCCTGATTGGCAACATTGGAGGAGGGCTGACGCGCGGGCTGAGTACTGCGTTTGATGCAACGCAGAAGGGGCTGCAGAAAGTTGTGCAAGTGAGTTTGCTGTGAACCTGGTGCATACCTCCGTGTCTCTTAGGCTTGAGGTTGTCTGCTCTGTTCTCCTTTGCTGGCAAGCTTGCCTCTGCAGATGCTTGCTGCTTGTGGCTTCTGCACTTGCTGGGTGATTGTGCAGCTGGTAGCGCATGCCTGTTCTTTGCCCAACACTACCTTCACACCCATATGTTGACCGTTGCCCTGGTTGCTGCTGCCATTGCAGGCACCCTTCAAGCCCAGCCAGCAGCAAGTGCAGGAGTACCCGTACCCTGTCGTTGGCGTGCTCTTTGGAGCTCCAGCAGCAGCAGCAGCAGGAGCAGCAGCAAGCCCGGAGTATGCGCCAACAAGCAGGCGGCAGGCAGCAGCACGCACAACATCTGCAGCAGCTATCTACGGATCAGCTGCAGCCACAGCGCAAACCCAGCAGGGGCCGAACAGCAGCAGCAGCAGGGTGTTGTGCGCGCCCACGGCTAGCTTCAAGAACGTCTCCTTTGCAGAGGGCGGCACTGGCAGTGGCAGCAGCAGCAGCAAGGCAGCGGCAGCAGCGCCACTGCCGCAGCGGGGCTTGTACCGGCAGACGTCCAAGGATGAGGACTCCCTGCTAGAGGCGCAGCAGCAGCAGCGCAAGCACAGGGCGCCACCGCGCAGAACAGCGAGCAGCACGCAGCTAGGAGCACCAAAAGAGCCTGATGGTGTCTTTGAGCGCCCCACCTCGCTACCATCTGGCAAAGACGTATCAATCGGTGGTGCTATCGAACCCCAGCAGTCGCTATCACCGCGGCCGCCGCTTGCCGGCCTGCAGTCGGGCACTTCATTCAGGCAGCGGTCAGGCCTGCCGCTTGGCTTTGGGTTTGGGTCTGGCGATAGCGGCGGCAGCGCTGGCAATAGCTCAGGCAGCTTGCCAGCTGTTAGCCCCCGCGCAGCAGCAGCTGCAGGCGTGGAGATCGCACCTGGCAGCCCAACGGTTAGCCCGCGTGCTGCTCCTGCAACGCTAGAGGAAGTAGCAGCACGCCTAGGTCTCTTTGGCAGCGGCGGCGGCAGCAGCAGCAGCAGCAGCATTGACCGCCGCCAGAGCACTGCGCGTGGCTTCGCTGGCCAGCCGTCACGACTAACGGCAATCCCGAGCACTGAGGTGCTGCCTGAGTCAAGTGCGGCATCAGGCTTGCCACGTCAGGCAGCAGTTCAGCAGCCCAGCTTGGCGCCAGCAGGCAGTACAACAGCGGCGTACCGCCAGAAAAGTAACATAGGCGGTACGATTTGGTCGCAGGCGTCTGGAGGGGTTGGGGCGTTCAGCAACGGCCCTGCTGGAGGTTCCAACAGGGTGCGGAGTGCTGATGAGATCCGGCAGGCGTATGGACGGCCGTCGTTGAAGGCAAATGAGGTGAGTTTGAGTGTTGGGAGTGTGGCAGACACAGGAGATCGCTGTTCGAGCAGCGAGGTGTGGGGGCGCCTGCTGCAGCCCAGCGTGCACGCCAGCGCAGGCACAGCCAGGACGCTGTGTGTTGTTTGATACAGAGAAGGCTGTGATCTTTGCGCAAACTATGTACACAGCACGTAATGCGTAACATCCTTTTGCCGTAGCCAAGCTGTACATGTCTCTGTCCAGGCTTTTGAGTGCGTTGCTTATTGCATCTTCTCTGCAGCTCCTGTGGCATCTCTACTGCTATCTATCTATCCATCTATCTGTCGTGTGACACCTCTTCCTTGCAGACGCGTGCCATCATGGACGAGACGCGGGCTGCATTGGCAGCACGTGGCGAGCGGCTCTCGCAGCTGCAGGAGCAGACTGCAGACCTTGCTGAGTCAGCAGCAGGCTTTGCTGAGCTGGCAAAGCAGTTGGCTGACAAGGAGAAGGGCAAGACGAAGTGGTTTGGGTGAGGAGGAGGGTTTAGGGTTCAGGGTCTGTAGGGTTTTGATGTGCTGACTCAGCAGCAGGCTGTGCTGAGCTGGCAAAGCAGCTGGTTGATGATGCAGGAAGTGGTTTGGGCACAACCATGTATTTTGGATGGGCAGCTGCAGCAAGGGTTGAGCGTACATATGTTTTTGTTAGCGCAGCGGCTGCTGGTGATGGGCGTGTAGTATGATCGTCTGGACTTGATGTGAGGATGATATCTTGTTGGGATATGATCGTCTGGACTTGATGTGAGGATGATATCTTGTTGGGATATGATCGTCTGGACTTGATGTGAGGATGATATCTTGTTGGGATATGATCGTCTGGACTTGATGTGAGGATGATATCTTGTTGGGATATGATCGTCTGGACTTGATGTGAGGATGATATCTTGTTGGGATATGATCGTCTGGACTTGATGTGAGGATGATATCTTGTTGGGATATGATCGTCTGGACTTGATGTGAGGATGATATCTTGTTGGGATATGATCGTCTGGACTTGATGTGAGGATGATATCTTGTTGGGATATGATCGTCTGGACTTGATGTGAGGATGATATCTTGTTGGGATATGATCGTCTGGACTTGATGTGAGGATGATATCTTGTTGGGATATGATCGTCTGGACTTGATGTGAGGATGATATCTTGTTGGGATATGATCGCTGCTGTGGGGTTTTCTGTTGGCGCGATGGGACTAGCTGATACATGTACAGCTGGGTGCAATTCGCGTTTGGGTGGTTCAGTGGGCTGTGTGTTGGGCCATCTGTGTTCTGCAGTTTTGTGTCACCACAAGTCTGCATGCTAGCTTACTGCCTGGACCTTTTGTACAGAGTCCAGGGGTGTGTGCACTTGTGGGCTGTACCGCTCAAGGGGCATGCAGTTGCAGCTCTCGCTGCCGATTTCTGCCATGGCTCTGAGGTGTGGCAGAGCTGCATTGCAGCAGCTGGTGATACCGTCATGAAGGAAGGTCAAAGGTGCAGATGGGTATCTGGCATTGTGCTCTGTTGGGGTTTCGCTGTGCCTGCTGTGTGCCGTGTGTACATGTAGGTGATGGTTCATGCAGGGTGCATGCCTGCAGACAAGCATGTGCGACATGTACTGACCAGACATAAACAGCGGTGCCTACAATGCGGTTAGTGAGGCATGACATGAGTGAATCCGTGGCGGTTTAGCATGTGGTGGTTTAGCAAATAGCCATACAGCTGAACGCAGGTTTAGTATTCGGGTGCCGTATTTGCTCTTGGCTGTCCTCCCGTGCAGTCAAAGCAGGTTGTTATCGTGCCAAAATGACAATCATGGATGCTACATGGTTGGTCCTTAACTGTGGCTCTCAGCTGTGCTCTTGTGTCAACGGACGCTGTTTCAAATGATTACTGTGATACACTCATAAAGCATTTGCAGTGGAGCCTGATAGTAGCAGGCTTGGTGGAGGCCCGGGCCTGGCAATGGTGACGTCAGCATTGCTGCTGGTGAATGGCTGCAGTACTGTGCTTTTGCAGCGTTTTGGGTCGTTACATTGTCAGTCACTGACACATTGTGTTGACCAGGCCACCTGCTGCGTACATGTAGGGTATGTAGGCGGCTGTGTCGGTATGTTTCGGAGGTCAGAGGTGCGCTGCGTTAGCTGCTTATGTTATTGATTGCAAAGGCAAGTTTCTCTTGCAGGTTCTTGCAGGCGCATTGATGGATATGTTTGCCTGGCCACAACAGCAGAACGCATGCAAGTGATGTGCGGTGAGCACCAGCAGCATGTGGGTGCCTACCATGTTTGAGTGATCATGCCAATGTGCAGCTAAGCAATGACCTGGCGTACAAGCAGCGCACAAGCGTGTGTCTTGCTGTGTGAACTGCTGTGGTGGATGAGAATGTGTTGCCTCCTGAGGCTTTCCTGTGACCCCTGCCAAACCTTTCAGCACTGCATGAAGGATACACAGCTGTTGAGCGCTGGTGGTATGATGAACATGCCGTGTTGTTCAGCACGCAGTCACTTGCTAGGGGGAACCAAATGCGGTGGCACTTGCTGCTGGTGCAGCTGACTGTTGCGTGTGCCATCACAGCAATTTTGTTGGTTGGTTCAACCTTGCTTAGCGAGCAGGCATCAGCGTGACAAGGTCTGCTGGCTAGTGCATTGTGCGTCTTGCGTTGTTGCCTGCTCAGTGCACTGGCTTTCGTTCACGTAGGGTAGGTGTGACACCATTCAGCAGGCATAGGCACGGTTGAGACTGATCTTACATGGTGCCAACTGTGCTTTGTTGCTATTGATCAAACGTGATTCGGCTGCAGCCCAGCTGTGGCATACACGTGGTGTGTACTGAGAGCACTGACAAACTTGTACAAACTGACTGCTGGCGCAATCTGTTTGTACTAGTTGCGAGTGGGTGTTGGGTTGCCTTGAGGTACTCATCTGCATCTGGGAGCATGTAGTGCTGCTAAGCAGCACCCCCGTGGCACGGGAGCATGTAGTGCTGCTAAGCAGCACCCCCGTGGCACGGGAGCATGTAGTGCTGCTAAGCAGCACCCCCGTGGCACGGGAGCATGTAGTGCTGCTAAACAGCACCCCCGTGGCACGGGAGCATGTAGTGCTGCTAAGCAGCACCCCCGTGGCACAGGAGCATGTAGTGCTGCTAAGCAGCACCCCCGTGGCACGGGAGCATGTAGTGCTTGCATCATGCACGCGGCGGCCGCGCTGCCTTACCGCCGCCAAGCACTGCGGGTGATAGTCTGTCATGCTGTTGTGATCCCGTGCCAAGGCACCTAATCTGTTGTTCACCCCTCCGAATTTGCATTGCCAGGCCCAGTATGTGTCAGCTAACTGCCATAGAGCCCCTGCCATGCACCTTGTAACAATCTTGTCAGCCTGACTGATTAGTAGGACTAATGCCGCCGGATGGCAGCCGCTGCCAAGTTGCCGCCATTGTTGCAGCTTTGGGGAGCCTCAAAGGCCTGGCGCACACTTGTTGGTCGAGCACTTGACAGCATCAAGTCAGTGATTCGGCGATATGTGTGCATGTACACTGTTACAACATTTAGCGGGACGGCTATCCGAGCACTGTACAAGGACAGCTCACACAAGACAGCCAGGCAATGCAGGTGCAATGCAGGGGCGATTGCTCGCACAACCACCCTACTAGGGTTGGCGGCCAACTCGAGTAATGCTGACACTAGTACACTGTACAGTACGGTACTGTGAACCGCCGGTCGCTGATTTCATTTGAGTCTGAGCAGCATTGCTGTGCTGTTGCAGCACAACTGGCGGATGCCATCCATCCAGCGAATCACTGTTCGGTGCTGCCACATGCTGTCAGCGGTGCCGGTAATTCTTCTTCTGCTTCTTCTTGTTGCCACTGCTCTTCTTCTTCTTACTGCTGCTCCCGCTGCTGCCACCTTTGCTGCCTGCAGCTGCAGCATTGCTACCACCCTGCTGCTGCTTCCCTGCCTTGCTGCTACTGCTGGTGTCCTTGGGCACTGCTGCCAGCACATCTGCTGCTGCTTTCTTGCAAACACCTTGCAGCTGAGCCGGCATAGCGCTCCACTTGCAGTAGGGGTTAATACTGTGCTGCACCATCTTCACGAGAAAGCGCGCACGTACTGCGGGCGACTGCAGCTACAGCAGCAGGTGAGATGGAGCCGCAGTACCCATCAGCACAGTTCAAAGATTATCGTACGCATAACAACCGTGTGCCCCAAAAGCAGTATGTATGCGTGCACAGCACCCTGGTCACTGCGTGGTTCAAAGGTCAGCCGCGATCCTCATGAATGTATGTCCAGTAGTTTCTGCAAGCACCCCCATGTGAAGCCACCACTTTCAACCCCAACACACAGCCCAACGCACAACCCATTGAGCTCAACACACAATCCTCACCATCGAACAGCTCACCTGGTCGTCATCATCAACATGCTACCCAATCAAGCCATAGCATCAAAGCCATTGGCCCCGCACCCAACAGGAGCGGAAGAACAAGCAATGCTGCACTGCTCACCTGGTGTGAGAACTGCTGCAGCCACTCCAGCAGCTCCTGCAGCTCCAAGCTCCATGCAGCCTCTCCCCTCACAGCAGCATCAAACGCAGCATACTGCTGCAGGTACCGCTCATCCCCTGGCCTGGCTTGCCCCTGCACTAACGTGCCAGCTGCATCTTCGACACTTAGGCCATCAGGCACCGGCCCAAAGGCAGTGCCGCATTGTAGCAAGTCTTCTCGCCCTTTGCCCAGGAGGGCACACTTGTGCAGGTGGTGACGTGGCATGGTGTCTGCACGGCAGCAGATGGCCCACTTGATGCCACATTGGAGCAACCACTGCTGCTGCTGCTGCTGCTGGTCTTGCTGTTGTTCAGAGCTATCGTCTGGCTCAGGACTGTGCTGCTGCTGCTGCTGCTGCAGGCTGTTGCATTCTACTTGGCTGTCTTGCTGCTCCCCATCCTCTGAAGTGTCGCCCTGCCCTTGCTGCTGCAGATGCAGCTGCTCTTGCCCGTGATGATCTTGCTGCAAACACCTGCTACTGCTGCCGCTGCTGCTGCAGCTGTTACTTCTGTCATATCCCCTCAGCTGCCAGAAGTCACTGTCGTCTGATTTTATGCACAGCGTATGAGGCTGTGGTAGCTCTGCATTAGCTGCCACCACTGCTGCTATAGCCTCGTCAGCTGTGCACCCAGGCACCAGCAGTGGCTTGCCTGGCAGCAGGGCCTGCTCTAGTGTGTACCTGTGTGACATGTCACATAACATGACACAGGTTGATATGACAATCCCTTTCAGCATCCGCGCAGCAAAGCACTATGGTTGTGGGTATGCACGCACAAGTAGACACTTTTGCAGACAACTCTGTTAACACAAGCATCTTATTGGCACGGCATGGCAAGCATTGTGCCCTGGCTGTTGCATTTCCTGCATGTCAGTCTGGTATACACGGTCGCAGCGCTACCGCGTCAATGGCAGTAAACCAAACGCGATGGCAAAACCAGCAAGCAGGTACACACAAGCAGCTTCACCACCAAACACACCTGGCAATGAACAGCAGAGCTCCCTTCAGTCTGTACCTCACATCAGAATCCAGCTGCTGCTCTGCTGCTGCTGCATCTTCTGCTGTGCCACCTTGCTGCACATCAGCTGCAGCGCTAACAACCTGCTGCCCCTGCTCATATTCTGCTTCCTGCAGCTGCTGTTCTGCTGCTGTTTGTGGTGCTGCTGCTGCTGCTTCTATGCTGAACTCTTCATGTGCTACACCCAGCTGCTCTGCAAGCTGCTTCGCCTTTGAAAGAACCAGCTGCTGCGTCTTCCACCTGCTGCGCTTGCCTGCGTCTGTAACAGCTACTAGATGCACACTTCCTTCTTGCTGTAGCTTCTCCTGCAGCTGTTGGGCAGCTGCGGCCACAGCAGCAGCAGCAGTGCTGTCCCTGCTGCTGTCAATGCTTGCTGACACAACACACCTTGGCTGTTGCTTGCCTGGTTGCAGCAACTGAGCCTTATCTTTACCCAAGTCCTGTGAGAGCTTGCTTTTGAACGCCTTTGCGTGGGCACCCAGTAGTTTCCGCAGCTTGTACTCGAGCTTGCTGCGGTGGATCTTAACGTCGGGATCGTCGCTGTGTAGCTCGTTGAACTCCGCTACTAGTTCATGTGCTTCATCGGCGTTCTCATCCAAGAAAGCCTCGATCACGGCGTCCATCTCAGCGAAGACATAATTGCTGAAGTCTAGTAGGAGCAGTACAGGCATCTTGATGCGCTTACAGTGTGGCAAACCTCCGCGATCAATTAATTACATACTGTCACACAAGCAATTAGTTGCTGCACCACGATCTGATCCAATGAGAACCCTAAAATGACACATCCAAAGTTTGGGAGGCCACAACCAAAGTGTCACACCGCCTGCCAAACACCAGGAAGATCCTGTGAATTCACATACATGCATTTCCTGCAAAACACAGCACCACATGCGAACAGCTCTTCAAATGTGGGGGTTGACCGTACCATGCAAAGAGCGTGAGAAGATGCGGCACCAGCCATGACGCAGAACGATGTGGACACTCATCATCACATTACCAATCAAGCCGTAGCATCAATGCCATCGGCCCCGCGCCACCCCCGTGTGGACACTGAATGTAGTACTGCACTGCTCACCACCAACCCCCAGTGTGCGCAGCATACTTGAATGCACAGAATTGCGAGTGTGCACAGAAGTATGGCCGAACCCACTTGCGGGACACCATGACATGAACCACAGCAACGTGTGATGTTGATGCATCTCATATTCACAGTGCGCACAGAGTAACAGTGTTAACACTCAGAACTGCCTGCCTGTTCCCGCAACAGCATCCAGCTGATGCATGCCTGTTCTTGCTAGATCTCTAGACACACACACTAATATGCAGACACACAGCTGTCACAAGAGACCTGTTAGCTGGCTAGCACCTACTAGGTGCACCACACATTCTGGTGTGGCGAGGCCCATGTGTACCTCAGGACGAGATGCACACATATCCATCGAACATTTCAACACACGCATGTCCCTGCTCAGTGACCCGATGCCCAATACATGGTGGTAGCGGCCTGTGTGTAGCCATTCATGATCACCCCTTTCCGAAATTGAGTTTGGAGTCATGCAAGGAAACAGACGGACTGAGTACAAATATGAAGGCAGGTGCAGCATGCCTGGTGCAGTCTTACAAACACAATCAGACATATGAAGGCAAAGGCAGCGCTGCCATGTCCAAGCGACTGCCGGCTGTAACATGCAAAGCACATCATCCCTACCGTCTGATGTGTATCATCCTCAGACAGGCTGCTGACAGCATGCATATGGCAGCTGCAGTGGACCATACTGTGTAACAAGTTCTGTGAACATGCTGTGAAAAAGCCAATGCACCTGTGGTGATACCCATGATGCTGTTCTGTTTCTAACACACATGACTGTTGACCATGAAAAAGGCATCACAGCACTCCATGAGATGTGAAATAAGCCACGGCATCCCACAGCATGCAGCAGTACACAATCGTGGTGGACACCTAGGAAGATACCTGGGCATGCTACTTGGCTAGCACGCAGCGTAACATGTCGCGCAGCACGGGACACAACATGCAGCACAAACCGAAAAACAGACACTGGGACCGTCGGTTATTGAAACCCACACCGCGCAGAAACCACAAGGCGCGTGCTTATACACAAACCATATACGGCCGCAAACGAACCATATACAAACCAGCACAGGTTATGATACACGGCTGCTCATCAGCATGCTGTAAAGCGAACCTACAGCTATGAGTGCCAGACAACAGCAAAGCCCTCTAGCTGCTGACATGGCATAAACCCATGTTACAGTACTCACCACAGGCCTACTTTGCTAGTCACTGCGAACCAATAGTACTGGTGACACTGGGGTGTGCTAGAGTAGCAAGAGTCTGCACTGTGGACAAGCACATACATACGTTACTTGACGCAGCACCATACCCATGCCAGTCATGCAGCTTCTGTCAAAAGTGAAGCCCAGCTCAGCTACACGCGCAGCTGTAACTTTAGGCAAACCAAGCCCTAGTCGTACACCTAAACCCAGCCAAGCAAGCCAGCAAGAACATAAGGTACAAGCAGCCTGCAGGCACGTACAGGCACAACGCATAGCCGAGCATCTTTGAGCCAAACCTGCTGCGTAGCACGGAGGCACTGCCCACACTCAATGCACACCACCTCAACACCAATTGGCTGCTGAAGGTACAACCACTCGCAGGATGAACTGCGACTTCACGCTTAAAATGTTGCCAGCATTGTAGGCGTGAAAGCGTAGCTCACCCTGCGAGCAGTTATACCTGCAGCAGCGTGCCATTGCAGCATACCCAGCGCAAAAAGCAGCAGCAACAGCAGCAGCAGAGGGCTGCCCAGTACATGATACCATCCCTGGTGAACAGAACACAACCCATCACAACCCCGAGTTTCAGCATCTCAGCTCTCAGCTCTCACTAACGTTGTTGCTGCACAGCACCTGCAGCTCAGCCACGACCTTGGCAAGCTCAGCCACGACCTTGACAAAGTTGGCAAGCTGCTCTGAGACAGATGCAAGAGTTGGCAGCATCTGCGCCTTGAAGGCCGCCAGGTCACCAGGCGGCGGCTGTGTTGTGCCGGGCGCGGCAGGCTGCAGGCGGAAAAGGCAAAGACGGAATAGCAGGGTTTGAAGGCGTGCTGTAAAGAAGTTTGGGCGGAACGTGCAGTGCAGTGCTGCTGCTGTCAATGGCCAAACTTAGCATCAACACTGCAAATGTGTTGAGATGCAGCCCCCTTTGTCCATGCATGCACACAAGTACAATCCCAAACCCACCAAAATAAGCTTACCTGGCTGGTGCTTGCAGTGCTGCTTGCAGCCAGAGGGGAAGTGCTGCCAGGAGGGGTGGATGAAGAGCTTACGCTGCTGCCACCTACACCCTGTGCAGCAGGCTGCGTGGTGTCTGGTCTCAGCCACTGCGTGAGCTCAACCCGCTCAGCCGCACGCTCAAACTCTGCAGAACGGTACAACTTCAGGTTGCCCAGCCTGCTGAGGTGCCGTGGCGTAGAGGTGTTAGGGATGCCGCAAGACTGCAACAAGTGACAGGAAGGGCACCATGTCAGCTGCGGAACAAGCTACAGGTCGCAATATACAGGGCCAGCACAGAGTGTGTGTTGTTCTTGCTCGAAGCTTGACGCACAATTTTTGTGCCGTGCTTTAGATCAGCCACGATGGTTGCTTCAGGCACCACACCAACTAGCCAACCGCAGAGTTCTGACGGTCGCTGCCGGCAGGAGTAGCAGCAACTAGAACTGATAGCAAGCAACAGCAGCCAGCGTCAAGCACTCACTGCTGCCTCATTGTCGTGCACGCGCGAGCGCTGAGGGGCTCGTTGTGTGACAGGTGCGGCCACTTGGCTTGGCAGGGGGTGGCGGCTGCATCACAGAGGGCACAACATAACAACTGACATGATGTCCTGCAAGTGCATCTGAATACCATGAAGTCCATTTGCACACGGCACTTTCTTTACAGTCGCACAACCATGCTGGGGCATGCTGCCATAGTCAAGCAGTGCGTGCAGCAGTTGCTGCATTGTAGCCTTTGAAATCAAGGCAGCCATTCACTGTGCACTCACCTGGAATATAGTATAAAAAATTATTTTTCTTATTTTATGATTTTTTTATAAAAAAAATGGTGGGTGTAGCTTAATGGTAAAGCGTTGGTCTGTGGATCCAAAGGATTTGCCAAGCAGCAGCATGAACCGAAGCCTAGGTACACCATAGGTGTATGCTGCAACCGCATGGCGCAGCACCTGCACACAGGCGCAAAGATGCGAAAAGCCCCACCTTTGCCAATGCCTGCAGAGCCTGGTAGTTGCTGCTTCTGGCGTTGTTGCCAGTGCCAGGCACGCCAAGGGTCTGGCTCATGTTGTTGCTGAAGGGGCCCTGGTCGAGGCCCGCAGCCACGCCCATGCTTGGGTGAGTGTTCGGGCCATTCGGGGTTTTGGGTGATGGCGGTGCCTGCAGGATGCCCTGCATTTCAATGCAGCCATGAGTGACGGCACAGCGGAGCACAACAAATTGGTTTAGCACCACTTTGGCCATGAGCAGTACAGCTTGCAGGAAAAGCACAACTGTAAGCCGACTACCCTAAGTGTCAAAGCAGCTGCAAAGCTTCATGATAAGCCACAGATGTGCCACAAAAGTGTGATGCACGTCTGAAGCCATGCACGCTAGGCCTGGGAGACACCTAGACAAAGCGTTCCTGCAATTGCTGTTTGACAAGAACAGCCTGCAAACAGGTGCATAGCCTGTAGACAGCTGACTACCGTTACCTATGCTGTCGACTGGTACTCAAAAGGGGCTGAGTACCCAAAGCAAGGCGTGGAGGTGCCAGAGCGGGTGGGGGAGGACAGCAGGCTATGGCTAGAGGAGCCCAGGCCCATCCCAACGTTGATGGGATGATGCACGTAGAGGTCGCGTGGCAGCTGAAGCAGCAGCGATGCCAACTCCTGCAGCTGCTGCTGCTGCTGCGATGCCAGGTCCTGCACAAGCATGATGAGGGTAGATGGAGCGGTGGAGACAGAGTCCTGCAAGTTAGTGGCCTGTTTCAACATGTCTGAAGGTTGCATTGAGCGCAGAGCGTGTGTTCCTGCAAACGTTGGTGACAGCAGCTGAGCTACTGTCCTAGCAGCGGACAGCATTAGTAACAGATCAGCACTCAGACAGACAATGCACTTTGAGCTCACCTCATTAACGTTGTAGCCATTTAGCCGCATGCCTGCTGCGCCACCCGTCGACTGCCCTGCCATGGTGCGCGTCAACGTCAACAGCTGCTCTTGGCCAGCTTGGTGCTCCCAGCAGAGGCTCTGCACAAGTTTGCAATGTGCGGTCATCTGAGCTGCCATCCATGCGCCTAGGATCCAAGCAGATGCATGACTATGTGGAACTGCAGCAGCAGATCTATAGGCATCTGGCGCTGCTCTTGATTTCAACAGCTTCAACTCTGTCCTGCAGCCAGCACCTACTGTACAGGTCGATGTTGCAACCAGGCGTGCGGCAGCTTTGCTCACCTCAGAGAACTTGAAGGGTAGTTTGTCGACGTTTGGAAAGGATCTTGAGCTCTTCTGTTGAGCTGTGCATGTGATGGCAACAGAGCAGAAGAGGTCAGTCACTCAAGTCATGGTGCATCTCGGCATGAAAACCAAGCGGTTTTGCTGGAATAAACACAAGAGAAGGGTTGCTCACCGCACAAGCGAAAGCCCGCGACTGCTGCTCTAGCCTTGGCGAAAATCCGCACACACAATCGTATGAAATGTTTCAATGACTAAGTAAAGCGGTGGCGCACACTTCTGGTCGAAGCAGTAGGAACGTGTGTTGGCTGTGCATGCGTACAGAGTGGCTTTTAAACAATGACACCAGTGTCACAGCGTTAGTTCGTACATGCTCGAGTCCGGACAATGACACTTTAGCACAGGATTGAGCAAAAGTGCACTGCTTTGTCATGCTGGGAGCGATGCAGGTTGTAGTGCCGGTCCGTGTTACATGCCCACTTGGCCCAGGCCACCCCTGCGGGTTTCGGGCAATAAAGTAAATTTACTTTAAAGGAGGTAGATTAACAAGATGTCTGAATATTTTGAAGGCTTTGACTATGCCAGTGCACCAAACGGCTCAAAAGCGCCATTAAAGTTTCCACCGTTGAACACCTAGTAGGTGGCCTGTTGTCCACACTCTGTACAGTAGCCCTCAACCATTGTTGCAGGCAATGTTGGCCGTGCAGTAGACAATTGATTGCAGCACGAGCACGACAGCTGTTATAAGGAGTTGAGGCTGACTGCAACACCCAGCAGAGACAATGTGCTTGATCTGTTGGAAGTTGCAAGACTGCTGTACAGGCACATGTGCCAGGTCAGCAAAGTGATGCACATCACTGGAGCCATAACCGAGAGGAGTCATAACCAGAGCCCTGTTCAAACTCCAAAAACTGGGTACAGACGCACTGAGCGCCGAGTACCTACCACATACAATGCGGTATAGACTACGTCTTAGGCAGCTTGCATCTCTCAAGAGATGCAAGACCCGCCTGTACTGCAAAGGCATAGCCCATGATCAACAACAAGACATGACGGCTCTGGCAGCCACGCTCGATGCCGTGATGCCCGGGAGCACACGCTGGGACGCTAGGCTGGTGCAGGATCTTCAAATGCTGAGCTCTATTGGCATCACGGCCGTGGAGGACATGCTTATTCCTACACGCACGCACGTGGCACCGGCCAGCCACCTGCAGTGCATCGTGAGCCGCCGCAAAGTGCAGGCCAAGCACAAGAGAGCATGGAACAGAATCACCCACTACCTGCATACCAACACACCCCATACACGCCCAGAGGCCGCCCAAACAACAGACAAATGCGCAAAAGACTGCGAGATACCTTGAGAGGTTCTGGAAAGCCTGGAGAACATGTGGTCAGCCAACAAAACGGCCAAGCCCCGTACAATTCTGCACATATTATCATCCCTACCAGCACACAATGCCAAGCAGGCAGAGGCTGCCAGAGACGCACTGTGGAAGCACCCACCAGACTTCCCACGCGCGCACAAGAAGCCCAACAAGACTGCAGACATCAGAAATCAGCAAGACGAAATCAAACAAGTAGCAAACCCCAGGAAATACGAGACAGGGTACGCACAATACACAAAGGCGGTGAAACTCACGGGACAACGCTTGCTGAACACCATGCACGATCTCTACACCCTGTATTCGCACACAGAGGACACAATTACAGCCGTCACGGGGATTACACAAAACACAGCCCACAGTGGTCAAGGCAAGAGGCGGTGCAAAAAGGGAGAAACTTATCAGCAATACGTGGTGCAATGGGCACCCGTTGTACAACCATATTGGGTGGTACAAGCGGCACTGGCGCTCAACTACAACATCAGAGGAGAAATAGTAGCTGTGGAGCCAGAAAGCAAGCCCACTGTGGGGATATGCAAACCCTGTGAATTGTGCAAGCAGCAAGTGGCTCCCGTGGAGCAAGACGTACACACATGCTTGGCGTGCTCCCGTGCCTATCATGCGGGGTGCCTTCCCCGTAGAAACGCTAGAAGGGGGGCACCCTGTGCCTGTTCAGACACATACATATGTGAAGAGTGCATAAAAGAAAACTACAGCAAGGACACGCTACCAAAAGAGCTTCGCCTGGTAAAGGTGGAATGGGCCGAGGCGCTGGAGCCACGGCCAACCGTTGAAAAGTCGGCCACTCAAGAAGCGCTCGCTCAGATGCTGCGACTTGAGAGAGATAAGCTACGCCAGCGGGAAGAATCTGAAGCACGCAAACAAGCAGCATCAGAAGAGCCCACATGGCAGCCCGGGACCGGACGCGCTAGAAAGCGACGCCGACGCCCGGACGGCGTACCCGCCGCCATCCCGCCCACGGGACGACATGTATGGCATCACAGTCGGACAGCCGTGTAGAAAGCAACTCGTCATCTACCCTCATCCAATTAAACCCCACACCGACATCAAGCCAACTGGAAAGTACGAGGTGTTCGTTAGGCAAGTCCTCAGATACCACAGAGACGAAACGGGAGGATCACAAGTCACAGAATTGAAGGCATGCATATACCAGCCAGATGGTCGGTGCACGCACACCTTCTCGGTAGACACCGCAGCTCAGCTATACCAACGTTTTGAATACGTGAAACAACACCACTCTCAAGTAATCAACAAACTAGGAGCAGGAATGTTCGCAGAGGAACTCAACCAACTGATGTGCCGATACACAGACGGCACAGTATGTAGTGGCAAAGGGGAAAACACCTACGTAATTGATACCAGAAACCAACGCCCAATACCGCTGGCAGTGCACACTGTTCTCCATAACACAATGGGCAGCGCAAATGAGCGGTTGGCTGGCCCGCTTGACGTCGCTGACAGCTGCGCGGAGTACTGGTCAGCACACAAACACGACCAAGTGTTTGGGGCCCATTTTGATGCGTACAAAACTCGATGGACCAGCGCCTCAACAGCTTGCCCAGACTTCACGGAGTCTCAAGCAGAAAAGGCGGCAATATGGGCGCTGCACTCAGCATCGCAGGCGCAGACACCCACAATGACATTGCTACTGCTTCCATCATTCTCACAGGCCGGCCAAACTGCGAACTACATCAAAGTCATGCAGGGCCGCCCCGACATGTGCAAGCATTTTAAATGCTTTTAAATGCTAAATTAGCCACCATTCCAAGCGGCCTCCTAAACCTTGGTAAAAGCCCCCTTGCGTCGGCATCACAGTCGCAATGTCTGAAGTGGAATATACACATCTGACATGCGCAATAAGGGGCCTTGCCGTATAAGGGGCTGCTGCCAAGCTGATGCCAGGCTGTTGGTCATGCACTGCTGTGAATATGCTGCTGGCATGTCCAAGGTTCTGTGTAACTGCTGAGAACTGCTGAAATAACAAGAGATGCGCTGCACCAGAGGCAGTAGTGAAGGGAGCCACTAGCAGGAGAAGGAGGGTATGCCGTGATGAAGATCCTTGTCTGGCGCCTCTGTAAGAAGAAGAAGAAGCGCACTAAGACACTACAGCAGCGTAGTACTCCAAGTTGGTTTGGTTGGCGGGCACTCTACTGCAGAAAGGCGGCAAGATAAACTACAGCGAACTAGCACTCTGAATGAGCGAATTAGCGTGAGGGTTGCGTTAACTACGTTCTATTGAACTCTAGCAAGAGGCCGCGCTGGCACAACTTACTACTACTGCCGTTTGCTATTGCCAAATGCACTGAGAGCCAGCTGTCCTGCAAAATGCAAGCTGTATCGAGGCTGAACTAAGCTAGAAGCGGGTTAGATCTAGATCTGGATGTGAGATCTCAAAGAGAGACTCGCACACACCTGGAATTGCCGTTGTAAGACAAGCCTAGAGAGTTACCATGAGAGACGAGGACCAACACTGCTGCACTGAGGCAAGACAGCTGCACTGAGGCAAAAGCACACTGAGGCGCTGACAGAACAAGAATAAGAACCAGAAAGAGCAATAGCAAACTGACAGTGAGGGAGAGAACGAGAACGTATCAAATCAACCCTGGCCAGGCAGAGGGAGCACCAGCTTATATGCACCTGGCCAGGGAGACCATCAGACAAGTGACAGCTGTCACACCCGTGATCTCCATGGTAACCATAGAACACTCAGCCACGTACAAATCTGCACAAGCACAGCAATCGACCTGTCTCAGTCGCTGCCAGATGCTTATCTGTATCTGTCAAACTCCATCCTTGCAACTCGGTCCTTCTCACCATCTGCTGGCATTGGCACTACACTTGGCCAATTATACCTTCTACTTCAATTGCATAACAATACACTGTCCAACAACTCAAGCAGGTGACCACGCGCCACAACTGCCTAGGCGCTGACACCTCCGACCTGGCTGGCACTTCCTGTCCAGCATCTTCCACTTCACACAAACATCATGCGCATTGTGCAATACAAGCGCGACCGACAAATAAGATAACGGTGCCAGCTGCGATGCAATGCACAGACAACCCCGTCATGACGACCTGCCACGTGGTCATGACTCGATCGTGGGGGCACACACTCGCATACACTGACGATGTGCCATTGAGTAAACACACGTATATGACTATTACTGCGATATTGACCATCTGCATAGTCAAGTCAACACCTTGACTGGCTGCTGCTGACAACTTTGACTGCTGCGTTAGACATCACGCAGGGCTGCAGGCTGCGTGCTCGGCAAAAACTACACAAACGGCATGACACATCATCGCAGTGGGAAATGCGGAAGGGTACCTAAAGTATCTGCCGTACTGGAAGAACTCCATCAATGGTATTTGGCGGGAACGATTCCGGTGTGCGCTAGAGGCAGCTCTAGCATCCGAAACACCGTCTCCGGATTACACACCAAAAATCAGGATGCACGAAGAGCGTGAGTCATGGTGGACACACGAACCGGAAGTACAAGCAACATCGGCAGAGCGCCCACCAGGGCAAGCAAACAGGTACACAACCAGAACCACGAGTAAGTTTAGCAAACGGCCGCTGGACACAAAGAAAGGGCCCAGAACCCAAGACATGGTCAACCTAACGGGCCAAACCACCGATGTGGCTGGATCCTAGTCAAGGGCAGTCAGAGCCGCCAGAGACACCCTGACCAGTCTCCATCCAACACCCCCTCAGCTCCACTTCGACTGGAGAGACTTCATCTACACAGATGGCAGTGTACTAGCAGAAGACGCAAATGTCTTCCCAGGCATCGGGGCGGCCGTGTACGTCCCGGCCCACCCGAGCAAGCAAATCGAGGAGAGGACCATGGCCGTGGATTGCCAGTAATAATAATCAATCCTTGTAAGCCATACCTTTCGGCATCGGCAACCGCGCCTCACCCACTGGGGAGGCGGAAAGCAGACTGATTATTCTCTCTATTTTCGGTGTAAGGTAGACCACCCAGACCCTTACACCCCTTCCTAGGCAGCATGTGGGAATCACCCCATACGGTGGACTGCATACCCAGCAGGGCCGGTGTGTATATAGCCAGCAATCGACGGAGTCCTGCGGAGAGTCGCGAGGACATTGGCAGCATCCTTCCTTCGGCTTTCGCCGACTGTATCCCTGAGTCCAGAGACATACTGCTTGATTGCCAGTATGAAAGCGAACCTAGTAGCCCAGCATGCGTCAACACCATCAACAGAGCAGAACTAGCGGCCATACAAATGGCAGTCAAGGTGGGAATTCAGCAATGCGGGGAAACCGGCAACACCGACGTACACATTGCTACGGATAGCCTAACCTCCATGTACCAGGTCAAGAAGACCATCAATCGCCCCCAAGACGTGAGGGAACACAGGCACTTGCAACTACTGAAACACATAGTGAAAACGATTACCGACTCCACGTGTACGGTACACATCTGAAAGGTGAAGAGCCATGTTGGCATTGTGGGCAACGAAATGGCCGATGCAACAGCTGTGGCTGTGTCCAAAGGCCTTAATGCAGCTGACCATGAAGATTTCCATGAATACAAACGCGCAAGCAACAACAGAGACGATAAGTACTGGCTGCACACAGAAACCTAGATCGAATCTAATAAAGCAGCCGAAGCACTTGCCGCGGTTGCCGCCGCTGCAGGAGAGGTTGATGATCAGCCCGCCGATATTGCCCTTTTACCGGAACCCAACATGAAAGAATCCTTGAAAGCCCGCATACACAGCATATGCAACCTGGGACAATCCAACACAAATACAGTGTACCATGCCAGCTGGACTGACATGGTAAAAAGGATAGATCACCGATACAGTCATTTGTTCATGACCAGCACAACTGTGAAAAGCTACGTACGGAAACTCGTGCTACAATATCGATACGGGCTGCTGCCGACATACAAGCTACTTAAACGCTAAAAAAAGACGGAAACCAGCCTTTGCCGGCTATGCGGCGAGGAGGATAGCGGTCACCATGCGATGAGCGGAAGCGGCAAGTTGCTGAAAAAAGCTACACTACGGCACAACGATGCCGGTAGTCGGATTGCTGAGGCAATTTGCATGGGAGAAAAAGGCGGCCAACTCATAGCAGCTGATGTGGGCCTGAACGAACGTCGTCGGGCTCAAAGCAAAGATACCTTGGACATCACCCGCACCCTGTCAAATGCATGCACTGCGCAGCGCTCCCGGCCAGCATACCAAAATTGGTCAGGACGAAGCTAGCAAAGATCAGCATACCAGATGCTTTCCTCTACACCTTGGGACCACAAAAACCGCCGCAGAGCATACACTGTGGTAGAGATTAAGTACTGCAGAGACACCAAGCCAGAGGATCAAGAAGCCAGAGCCGTCCAGCAACACGAAAAGTTGGTCAGCACACTCAAAACGCTAGAGTCAAACACTGCACCCTGCTACTAGGAGTGGGGGGTACAATATACAAAGAGTTTGGACAAACCCTATCCAATGACCTGGGAGTCAGAGGACGCCCGCTGGAAACCCTGCTGCGCAAACTGCACTTCAAGTCGGTGCAAGCAGTTGGCGAGATGTGGAAGCACGGAAGAGCACTGCTGCATAACAAACTCGGATCAAAGAAAGGACGGGCTACAGGCACTAAACGCGCCAACCCCACCTCTGCCCCTCAACACAGAACAACAAAGAAATTTAAGAAGTAACTCTTGGCCCCACGGGCACCGTACCAGCCCCTCGGGACTGGTAAGGATGGTAGGGTGCGTGAAGGCGCATGAGGTTTCCTCATCGTCACACACGCCCCCTTCCTGAACTTACGCGGGTGTTAAGTGTGAACACACCGCACGTAGCTCATTCATTCATTCATTCATTCATTCAGGCTGTGGTCAAACGTGACAATGTTACAACAAGTAGGGCAGTATTGCAGAATAGAGTGCAAAAGTCATGTGTGTGAAATGTGTTCAAAATGTTGATTTCAAAATCTGCAGCTCAGACAATCCCCGTTTCCCTGCGTTGCTTTTTGGGCTTCCAGCAAGGATTGGGTGGTGAGTTTGTGGCACGCAGCGGCAGCAGGCGGCGCAGTGGCTGTGCAGCAGTTGCACTGTCGCGCTGTGCAGCAAGCTGGCACAGATGTTGCACCTGTGATTGCAGGAGGATTCTGACGGCGATGGCTGGCGTGAAGGTTCCGTGGCTTGCAGCATGGATTGGGTGGTGAGTTTTGTGGCATGCAGTGGCAGCGGGCCGCCACTAAGTGTAACCATTGCACTTCAACACGTGGCTCGTAGCCTTGTGCTGTTCTTCCCCGAGACTGAATCAGTCAGTCAGAGCCACGTTTGCTCCCTACAGTGCCCAGCTTGTGCATCCTTGGCAAGGATGTACCAGTTTGTGTGCAGTGCGTGTGTAGATCATCTATACAAACATGAGAAAAAGTGTTAAAAACGGAAAATTGCGACTACTTGCAATTGGCAAAACAGTGGAAAAAGTTTGCAATGGCTAGCCGTGGGAGCGCTCCCACAACACAAGCGAGCCAGTGCCTGCCACATCATCGTTCGTAAAAGATCCTGAACCCTTTTCAAACGAATGTATATCCACTTGTAGGCCCCATGGCGATCGCCAAAACTGCACCGACACCTCTTCTGATGATACCTGTAAGTCATATATAGGTACTGCCATATGGCAGTCATGCCAGCAATCGTGATGTGAACGCACCCGGAGCAGCACTGCAGTGGCTTACCGCAAGTTATTCAACTCGTTTTATTATTTTCATAACGCTTTGTATGAGCTCATTACCTATGCAGCATGGTCAGGACAGTAATCGAACAAGTCGCTGAATGCACAGCAGTGGATGCCAGCGGTCACATATGTAAATCACCGTAAAACGACCTTAACGTGTAATTAATACATTGTGGTAGGTTTCGAGCACGTAAAAGTGCTTCTTGCAAAAACTGCCAAAATTCCGACGGAAGACTGTGCGACGTACCATTGGCAGTCCATCATGGTGCTTCGCAACATCACGCACAAACAGCTGTGCTACTTCTGCAGCATCAACGGTTGAGTAAACTTGTGCATCAACAGGTTGATTCCAACTAGAATCTCAGAGCCAGACACAAAGTCTAGCCATAGGCCACAGCACTGACATGTGTGAGAGAAACGGACTTGGCCAAATTTTGCTAAGGGGGAGAGGCCTGCATCCCCCTTGTAGCCCCACTGCCAGCTCGGATGCAAGTGGTTAAACTTTGGTCTCCTATGTTATTGAACAAGGCAAATCTAACTGTCATGTCGGGAAAATCATAAACCCTAACTCACCAAGGCACTGCTAGGACTTAACCATATTTTGCCTAAGGGTGAATGCCATTCCAAGCCATATTAGCCATATTTGGCCCCCGGCCCCCCCTGGCAGCACCACTGCCAGCTCGGATCCAAGTGGTCAAACTTTGGTCACCCATGTTATTTGACATGACAAATATAACTTTCATGTCAAAAAATATATAATCATGTTCTTGCTTAGTGCATGGCAGCTGCGTAATGAAATTCATTTCAATAGACTCCCACTTACTGGAAGGAATGGGCAAAGGTTGCAACATGCCACCGGGCTATTTATTTGAAGGTTTATTGGTTTGACACTCATGGCAATTTTGCACGACTGTCAGTACATCATGCTTCATGCCTGGCCACCAGTATCCCCCTGGTCTACAGATGCTTTGGTATGTTTTGGCCACATCAAAATGCCCTCCGGTCAACGTACTGTGGTGCGCGCGTACAATATCTTGCCTGAGGAGTCCCTCAGCAGGTACCACCACACAGTCATTCCTGAACCATAAGCCCTGCCTTTCTCGCAACGTGTTACGCATTTTCCTGCTTAGTTTCTTTACATAAGCACATGCTGCTGAACGTATCTGTTCATTCCAACTTTCCCAGGTGTCAGCATCCCCTGCTGTGCCAGCACCCTTGGCGGAATCGCCATCTCCTGTACACATGTGGCAGGACCATTTCCTGATGAGGTGCTGGCAGCACTGGTGGCAGGGTGCTGCGCTGTTTTCCGCTGTAAAAGAAGTAGCAGCACTCTAGCAAAAAGGCATTCATTGTAAGTGGCAACACATGTCCTCTTGTGTAAGCCTTACAATGATTGTTGAAGTTTTTGAATTACGTTGTTACATTTGTAATGGCGCCACTTGGGATCTCCTGAGGATTTAGACCGTGCGCCACAAGAGTAAATCACGGCCGCATAAAGAATAAGTAGCCGAAGCCATCAGCTGGCTGATGCATCAGCCCGGTTGGATTGGCAAACAACAGCTGATTGCCATCATGGAGTTGGCAAACAAGTTGGCAGAGTGACGTCTTACCGAAGCCCAGCACCCCAGCCCCGCTAAGATGGGAAAAGAGCAGCATGGCAGCTAGCTCAGCATAATGCAAGGCTGCAATAAGCAGACAGTGCAGCTGTGCACTCAGTGACTGGTGACTTGCCCAAAGCACTGCAGGCAGCAGAAACACGTTGTGCTGCTAAAAAGCTGAGTGCCTGCCATAACTGTGCTGCATAGCATTCAACAGCCACTCAGCTAATCAGCAGAGTCACCACCACAAATGGCGAGATGATCTCAGCCGCAAAACACATCTCCCCTGTCCAAATCAACCTCCCATCCCAAGCTGTTTCTGTCCGATAGACAGCCATGCCAAAGCAGGGTGCAGAATATGTTTCAGCTGCTGTAAACAACAGGGTCAAAGGTGCTGCAGCTTAGCCTGCGCAACACCGCTGCTGGCTGCAGCCATCGTTGAAAACGCCATGTGTATGTAGCTGCACATACTTCATGCATATACCGTTCTTCCACATGCTGTGACCTGCGGTGCTCATGCACAGCATTGCTCCCTACAGGAACACTTTGCATGCTTGTCTGCTAGAGCGCTGCTACGTTGTCACAGGAACATGCTATAGATATGCCATGACAAACATAACCAGCGTGCATATGCAGCCATATGCTGGTGCTGGTGTTGGCTGCATATGCACGCTGGTGCATGCCACGCACGCAGCACGGCTCCAACAATTCAAGGCGTACTCCTGTGCATATGTTCCCTTCGCAACACAGCAGCTGCAAGCAGTGTCTCATAACTGCTCATGCTACAAGCTCATGCTACTGTAGTCCAAAATTCACCCCGTCTGCAGAGACAAGCATATATCACACACGCCCACAACAGCAACAAATAAGCACAGTGCTGCTACAGTTGCCACAAGTACATGTACTTGTACAAGTGTACACACAGGTGCGGCACACAGTCACAATACCACACTTAACAACCTCATTCACCGTTGCAGACAGCCAACAGCAACATAGTGCGATGGTACACGGAATAACTGTGTACAAACTGCCACGTGCTCAGCTCTAGCTTGCAGCATGAAGTCAACGGCTGAATATAAGGCCTGGCGTTGGCCTCTGAAAGAGTTCAAACTGACAACACACGTGCATGCACCCGCACCATAAAAGCAAACCCCGTACAAGATCACGCGAAACGCGAACACCACACCACACACAGCAGGTCCGCTTGCCACAGCAGTCTGCTGCACCGCGACCACCAGCCAAACATAACGGCATAGCTACAGGTGGCTATAAGTGACCCCGTAACGTGGGTTGGTGCGGCAACAACCGGCGACACAAAGCACGCAGGTTGGTGTCACAACAACCAGCAGACCAAGAGGCGGAAAACAGCAGAGCTGCTCCCTTGCTGGGACCAGAGAGATTGGCTGACCAAACGGGTGCCACGTTTGATGGCCCAATAATGCCCCTTGTGTTTTTCAGCTGTCCGCGCAACTCCAGGTCATCATCAAACAAACATGAAACTGCGCAGAGTCAAGGCCAAACCCAACCAAAGGTGCTGCTGCTGCTGTTGCTAGAATGGTCGTGGCTGTTGCGGCTGCTGCAGCATCATGTGGCCGTCACGGATGATGTCATCTAAGTCCAAATCCTCCTCCTCTAGCCCCGGCAGGTACAGAATCCTGCAAGCAGAATGTCAACATGGCAGCGTGTTGATGCTGTCCGACGCAGGCAAAGATGCACCACTCATGCATGACACATCAAGATGCCATCCCAAGTGGACACCTATGAACTCAAGCTCAAACGCATGCAGCGCAGCAGTCAAAGCAACGGTCGAACAACTCCAACTCCAACTCAGAAAGCACGCAGCAGCCAGCACGCAACATTAATTTGAGCTGATGCCCACTCACTTTGCTGTACGGCTTCCAGGGTCAAGACGCTCTATACGGACAGGGTACCACAAAGAGTCGTCCGGCCAGAACAACTGTTTCAGCGCAGCAGGAGACAGTGAAACGACACGATAGCAGTAGCAGCACATGTCAGCACAGCGCGTGTGCGTTTGCATGCAGTGTGCTAGTCGCTGCGATGTGTTGGTCAATTCATTGTGGCTTGCATAAGTCAAGGAATCCGTCACAGCAAGACACCGCGTGCAAGCTGCTAGCTCAGAACATCCTGTACTGCGCCTAGGTCAATTTACTGCTGGGGCCTGTGCCTGCCAGTATCCACGCGTTCTACCAGCTGCTGCCTCCTCATCTCCTGGCAACATCGGCAACGCTCACGCTTCGCAGGTGAACTGATGTACGTGGGTAGCCACGTGAACGTGCACGACCTGCTGGCAGCCAATGAGTTGGCCGATAACCCCACCACCATGCATGCCACGTCGATCACTTTGGCGGGCTTCATCAACCATGCATGACACCTGCTGCTGCAGCCTGCTCTCACCTCTGCCATGGCCCCCACCAGCATTGGCGACACGTCGTTTGGCATCAACTGCCGTGTGCCTACGCTTGGTAGCTTGGAGCCAGACGCCGAGCCAGTGCCCGTGTAGCCCTCAGGCTACGTAAGTAAAACAAGGGGAAACAGGAGCACAACAACAGGATCAGCAAGCGTCATGTGCCTGGTAATACAAGAGCTGCAGCATCAGTGTGGCCATAAGAATGCACAGCAGGACAACCAGTGGCAAGGAGAATGTTGCGCTGCGGCTGTAAGTGCTGATGTTGGTCAACAGCAGGTGGCATGCCCTTGCAGAAGCTGCTGCTGCTGCTGCTGCAAACAGCACTCTTGCTGACGTTAACACTGCACTGGCGTCGATCCAGACGCTACAGCAGCAGCTCACCATTGCGCCGTCCTGCTTCCGCTTTGCACCTGCTGGCTTGCTGCCGCCCGCTGCTGCTCCTGCTGGCTTCATACCCTGCGGCAGCTTAGCCCTGCCTGTGACCACCTCAAACAGCGTGGGCACCGAGTTAATCTGCTTGAACAGCTTCGACCTGCAGGATTCAGGAAGGCGACGAAATCGGACAGTGCACATGCTATATTAGGGGCCAGGTGCAAGCAGCTATGGCCTCTACTAGCCACCACTGCAGTTGTCAGCAAATGAATCAGTGTGAGTGCTGCACCAAGCAGCATACACGTCATTTGGCAATGCTGCAGGGGCTGTCAAGCTTGCAGCTTCACACTCGCAGTGCTGCGCCCAAACTCTTGCTGCGGTCGTGAATGTCATGCAGCCATTGCAAGGCGTGCTACCTGTGCTGCAATGTACAAGCGTCACCACTGCAGCTTACACTGCTACGATTGGAAGCTACACACTTCCCGTCGCTGACTGTCCTGTTGCGCTGCTCTTGCTGTCTGCTGTGTGCCAAGCTCTTGCTGCGCACCTGCCCTCCCTGTCCAGCTTCACTGCATAGAAGAAGGCCACTGCCATCAGCCATGCGTCCGAGTGCACTGCCACCAGCGCCAGCCAGTCCTTGCGTGCCATGCCATCACGTGCAAAGTTAACACCTAGGCAGGGCTCCGGCAGCTCCGGCGGTACTTCCTCTGCAGGAAGTTCAACACTCCACGCCCCGTTGCGCTCGCCTGCAGTACAGCAACCACGCAATGAATGGGATTGTTCACGGCCGTGCAACAGCTGCTGGGCAGCACTACTGTACATCTGCTGCTGCTGAGCACAATGCTGCTGCTGATAGCTAATGCACCGCATCGCCTCTCACCGTAGAGGCAGAGGTTCTCTTTCTCTGGATCGCATGCTTGATAAAATTCCTCAACCTCTGCAGTAAAAGGGCAGCGGCAGCGCAGCGAGTAAGCTGCAACGGTCCTAGATGGTGCAGCATCCTCACCATCAAGAGGGGCTCTGCGAACCCACCATCAGTCAGAGCTCGCAGGATTCCTCCACGGCGAGCAAAGTAGTCTTCTGCTATCTCCTCCGGCGTCCTAGGAAAGGCTTCACTCATGCTGGGCCTGTCGAGCTTTGGACTACTCAGTGCATCGGCTTCCGCCCGGCGGCACTGCCAAGTATTGAGAGTATAAACAGAAACTCTGCAATTGGTCACAAAGCTTGAAGACACAGAGCAGTCTGCTGGATATGCTGGTGTGCGAAAGCCATGACAACTTAAGAGATCAATGCGCAAGTTTACTGCCAATACAACGCACTGATCAAAGGTTTGCGAAGCACCACGGCGTGACAGGGCGGTGGATTGCAGCGAGCTAGGTCAGATAGGGTTTCAGGGACAACGGGGCAGGTGAGGCCTTTGCAACCACATCGACTATGGATCGAACAACTTTGATGTTTTCCGGCTGAGTTCGACTAGGATCCTGGAGCTGTGCTTGTGCTGATTCAAATTTAGACAACGGCCTGTGGTGGCGCCTTCATCATTTGTTGCTACACTACATATGTGGAAAACAATTCTGAACTCGATTCATTGAAGACTTTCACCTGCGAAATGACTGTGGACTGAACGGCAGCAGCTGAACACAGCAGTACTGCAACCTTGCTGCACTTGGGCCGATGGGAGCAAGGGTGCTGATCTTGAAAGGTGTGGGTCCTGGGCACTTACTTGCATCGCAATTCAGGTTGCGATTAGTGTGAGCGCATTGCTGCGCCATGCAGGGGCACCACCAGCAGATGCTGAGGAAGAGGAGGCAGCTGGACAATCGCCAGCTTACAAGCTCCTGCAGCTACCAAACCCCAGCACAGGTAGATCTGGTCTTTTCTAAAACAGGAATGTATGGATGTGCAACCATCAGCTGCTGCTGCAGCACCTGCTGCGTGTGCCGTCAGCAGGCACGTGCATGTCACAGGAGTTTGGGCTGTTTTGATAATGGACTTGGCAACACAAGCACCTTCCATGACAGACAGCACAAGTTACTTGATTGCTTATCCCTCGTCTGCTGCGGGATGTCTGCAGGCCAACAGCAGCAGTACATCTTGACGGCCAGCGGCCTGCTGGAAGTGAACAGAGTGAAGCATGCAGCCACAAGCTGGCTGGTAGGCGACTCTTTCATATCAGGTGGGCAGCAGCAGCAGCACTCAAATGTGCCAAGCCTGCTGAGGCGTGCAGATGTGTCGTCACTGCCAAGATTGCTTAATTGCACAGCATAAAAGCGGGGCTTACGCCTCGATCCACACACCTGCGCCAGCAGCAGGTCACGCCATGCACAGAGCACAGGAGGAGCAAAGTAGGGGTGGGCTGCAGGCAGCTGTGCACTTCCATGTAGCCTGTACTTACCGCCTTCAATCCGCAATGTACATGCTTTGTTCCTGTAAGCACACTTCGGATAACTCCACATTGTTCCTTCACCCACTTAGCTAGTAGCTTTGGGTGACTTGCCTGTTGCCCCTGCATGCTATGCAGATGGCAGCGCATTCCTTGCGTCGCCAGTGAATGTCATTTACGTGCTGCTCGCGCTGCTGCGGTCAACACCAGAGCAGGTGGGTGCAGCAGCTGCTCTAGGTCTGTGTGGCATGCATTGACCCAGCAGCAGCATCTGCTGCATACTATGCAATGTACTGGGTGCCCGCCAGCCCGTGTGCACCTCTCTGTGTTTTGCGCATTTGACTCGGACAGGGTTTGCAGGAAGTTCAGAGGCAGCTGGCATGGTGTTGGCAAGACTAAAACACTGTTTGTACACTGTTTTCAGATGATAATGGCACTTGCCTGCTGAACTTCAACTGCATGTTGTGGCTGTGCAGGCAGCTGGCATGATTGCATGCAGCATAAGAGCCGTGTCTTGCTTCAACAGCATGCCATGTCGTGTTCGGTTGCGACAGGCAGCGCTGCATCACATGGTGCCTGCAGGCGGCTGACATGTTCCAGGAAGCGGAGTCACTACTGTGCTGCGAGTGGCCTGCAGCGCAGCAGCTGCTGGGGCTGGCTGCGCAGCAGCTGCCCGGCATCTGTGACGTGAAAGCACTTGAAGACTGCTGCTACTACAGGCTCAACAATGACAAGGTAAGCGCCAGATGGCTATGTTGGTGTCAGCAGGCATCCATCTAGCGCGCTACTTGCTGGCTCCAGTGCAGCACGCTGCGCGCTGGCTGTGGTGCTGACAGAACAAGGGGCACCACCTTCCTGCGCTCCAAGTGCATGCACAGCTGTGCTTACACAGCTGAGCCAGGACAACTTTGCTCACGTTCGTGTGACTGCGACTGCCTCACATGCATTTGAAGAGGTGGAGTTTATGCTTTTTCTGCTGCAGCATAGCCTGCTCAGACGCCGTGCGACATCGCATGGCTGCTGGCCCCTACTTAACAGTCTAATCCACGGTGCAGGAATTCCTGCAATCCTCGATTATCTTCCTGCAAATCAAGCACATGACATTCATCCAAGACCTGCAGGTTTCCATCATCATCTTCTGCTGCTGCAGGTGCTGGCTTACCTGCGGGTGTCTGTCACACAATCCCTGGCTGCTTTTCAAGCCCACTCGCCAGCCAGCATAGCAGGCCTACCACCCCAGGAGCAGCAGGCATACGTGTTAGGCTACCTGAAGGAGTACATGTGCCAGGCATGGCATGACAAGCTGGTGGCTAGCTACGGATTGGACGCAAGGGCGTTTGGTGAGTGGAGGTGGTGGCAGTGCAGCGCAATGCAGCTGTTGACTGTGCAGAGCTCTAGCCACGATGCCATCACTTCTAGGTGCTTGGTGCTATTGTGGGCCGTCTGATTCAAGCGGTTTCCTGCTAGTGTGACTGACCGTTGGCTTGCATCAGCACCGACTGCGCATCGACATGCTGCCTGTACAGAGCACATACGCTATGCCTATTTTTGTGATGTGATTGTGCAGGTACTGCAGCAGACGGCAATGTGCCAGCAACACGCCCAGCAGCGGCTGCTTCCACACCCCCAGATGCAGAAAAGAAGCAAAAGGTGGGCCAAAAGTCTCTTTCCACATAGCTCATCTTGTGCAGCAGTTGGACAAACTCAGCATGGCAGATAGCCGTGAACAACATTGCCAGCGCTGCGTCAATGACTGTGTTGCGTGCTGCCATCTGCAATGTCTGGAACAGCATCTTGTTGACAATGTTTGTGCTGTAGTGGTGAAAGTGTGCCATGGTGCATATGCAAGTGGCAGTGCTCTGATGAAGAGGAGGTTACATGGTGTGTGCATGGTGTGTAGCTAGTGTTGCAGCAGCAGCTTGTTATAGCTATTCTGAACCTTACTTTCAGCGCTGCCGTGCATGCACCCTGTGTGAAGCGTCGTACTCTGACACACAGCATACATGCTACTCTTCATCTGATGATTGTTCATGCTGCAACGGCTGCTGCTGCTGCTGCAGGTGGTGGATCCAAAGGAAGCAGCGCGCAAGAAGGCAGAGGAGACACGCGCAGCAGCAGCAGCAGCCAAGATGGCCAAGCACGCAGCAGGGTCAAAGAAGATCAGCGCCTTCTTCACAGCAAAGAAGTAACCAGTCGAGATATGCACATGCTCTCAGCAACAGTAGGGGTTTTGGGTTTGGGAAGGCCAGCCTGGCTGCAGGCGGCAGCAATGCTACCTGCTGTGCGTAATGCATTGCAGTGAAACTTGCAGTTTGCCACTGATCAGTTCTTAATCATGATTCATGATAAATAGATGAAGGATGCTGCAAGGATTGCAGCGCATTGTGAATGTTGCTGCGTTTGGTATGTTGGTCAGTGCTATGATGAATGGTGCAGGACACGCAACAGCAGAACACGTCATTGCCTGTGTGTTGATGCGTGTTGCCCAGTTGCAGTGGATGTTCAAGTTTCTGCACATGACAGCTGTGGCCTCATGGCGGATGCTCAGCCAGCGGCTGGCCACACTGGTAGCAGTGTAAGGTGCTGAGAACAGTGCATTTGCTGCATGTCATCAGCATGGAAGTTGGCAGAGTTGGTGATCTGATGGATTGCTGGCGTAGTTTCGCAACCCTGCAGTCACGGCTCAACATCTGGGTTTGCTGCAGTGTGCCGAAATCACAATTGTCTGCAGCCTGTGCTGCAACAGCCGAAACTGGCGGTTATGCTGGTTGTGTTGTGCAGCAACAGTGATTGGTATGCTGTACTTGCGTGCATGTGCCTTCCAGTACCACTGCATTCCATACAGCAAGGTTTGCAAGTCAGTTGGCGTCGTGTTTGTGAACCGTTGAATTGTTGTAACCGCTTACTTAACATGCTATGCGTTCAACGTTTGGAAAGCTTCCTTATAAGAATGTAAGCGCTCCGCTTACACCGTGCCAGCAACCTGCTGCCCATTCAATGCAGCGGCCGCAACAGCGGCTGTTGTGCACCATACCGGCGGTGGATACCGCATCACTGATTATCAGTGCAACCCTCTAGATCAGTACGGCCCGTAGTGAATGTTGTGACAGTGATGTATAAACAGCCGCTGTACAATTGTTGAGCCACTGGCCCTCATCATCATCATCATCATCATCATCATCATCATCATCATCATCATCATCATCATCATCATCATCATCATCATCATCATCAAATTGTTGAGCCACTGGCCCTGTGAAAGTGCTTTCCAAAAGCGAGTTGAACTCACTGAGTGACAGTCACAGTGTGAGTCACACTGTCTCAGACGTAGGCTACGTACAGTATACTGGCCATGGCTGACGGCATCTTGACTGAAGCAGGTAGCAAGGAATATTATGCTGAGGCTCAGCAGTCACGACGGCGCAGCACCTCTGCACCTTGCAGCTATGAAGGGCCATTCAGATGAAGCGCAGCTGCTGCTGCAAGCAGGTGCAGTGGTAGAAGCCAAGGCAGCCAGCGATAGCCGCACAGCACTGCACCTTGCAGCGATTGAAGGCCATTCTCAAATGGTGCAGCTGCTGCTGCAGGCAGGTTCAGCAGTCAATGCCAGGTCAGCTGTTGACAGCCTGACACCACTGCACAATGCAGCCAGTGCAGACGTCGTGCAGCTGCTGCTGCAGGCTGGTGCAGATGCGGAGGCGAGGACGGCCAGCAGCAGTAGAACTCCTCTGCACTTGGCAGCTATTGATGGCAGAGTTGAGGTGCTGCAGCAGCTGCTGCAGGCTGGTGCAGATGTGCATGTCACAACAAGCAGTAGTGGCAGCACAGCACTACACTTTGCAGCCCATTGCGGCGGGGTGGAGGTGGCACAGCTGCTGCTGCAGGCTGGTGCAGCTGTGGAGGCGAGGACAAGCTACAATGGCAGCACAGCACTGCACTGTGCAGCAAGCACAGGCAGGGTTGATGTGGTGCAGCTTCTGCTCAGTGCTGGAGCAGGCATAGATGCACGCAGTAGTAGTGGGGCAACCCCTTTGTTACGTGCAGGTAGGTACAGCGGCTCTTGGAGAAAAGCACTCAGCAGTAGTGCAGCTACTGCTCAGCAACGGCGCCGCAGTGTCTGCAGATACATTACATTACATTACATACTCCACCCAACAAGGGGTGGGAACCCCATTAGGAGCCAACGAGAGGCTCATAGGGGGAGGGACACTCGAAGAAAACATCAACATCATCATCATCATCATCATCGTCATCAACAACATTCTCAGAGAGAGAAGAAACTACCGAGAAGAACTCATCAACATCCTCGATCACCTGAGCAATCGACTGAGAAGACAACAGAGACTCAGGATCGGTATCTGGGTGACACCGCATCAGATAGCAACAGTGCACAAAGGCAGCTACCAAAGCAGGACGCTGTTGCATGAAAGCGGCCATATCTGGCCCTGCAGGGTGACATGAAGTAATATTAGTCCACGTCTGAGACGAACCACCAAAGGGCTCGAATAGCATAGCAAAACGCTCACGGACAGGCGCATAGAAAGGACACTCAAATATCATGTGGAACTCATCCTCGACTTGCCCAGAGGAACACCCGGGGCGCAGACAGACACGCTCATCACGTGGGATAGGTGGGCGTTGCCACCGACCACTACACACACGCAAATCATGAGCACCCAAACGAAAACGAGTCAGAGACCCCACATGCTCCATGTTAAGCCCAGCAGTGCGTAACACATACTTAGGGCACCAGGCAGCAGGATGAGCTGACCGCATATCGTCATAGGAACAAGCTGCAAACCACCTCTCATAAGTACAGAAAACGCCACAACCACTAGCAGCATCACGTGGATTATCAGGACATCCCTGCCACTGCTGATATAGGCACTCCTCAAAAGCATTCAAAACAATCTTTGTGTTCAGGGACTGGAAATTTCTCATCCGCTGCACAACGTCCTCCAACTGTTGCGAGTGACTCTGCAAGTAAGTCAGGACACGCTCCAGCTGCACACACCACAGGGCACCATTGCCAAAGGATCCAGCAAGCTGCAGGTTTTCACGCATTGCACGCGCCAACAAAGAAGAGCCATCCAAATCCACTACTCTGTTCCACATGCCCACTGCTGCTCGCAACCACGTACATACCAAAGGTTGGGCCCCAAACTCCCTAGAAAGCAACAGGCGGCTGGTAGACTTACGCATACGGCCTGCAATCGTACGCAAGAACAGGTACTGCACCCTACTAATAACATTATTCTGTAACTTGCTGACCAGGGCCGGGCCCGTGCCCACCTGCCCCAGCAGGGCAGGACCCCCCACCTCAGAGCAGTAACACAGGATGGGCGTCACTAGGGTGCGAAACAAATGCACTTGCATCGACATACCACGAACACCATGCTCCTTGCATCTAGCCAGCATAGCCCACATAGCCCTGCTGCCCGCAGCTGCCAATGCATCTGTACTGACAGAAACACCTTGTGTCGCATGGAACTGGACACCTAGGTACCGAAACTGCTGCGAAACTGGAACCTGTTGCCCTTGGTAAGACCATGTTGCAGCAGAGCACACAGATACACTGCAGTGTGCAGCAGAGCATTGTGTGACAGAGGATGTGCTGCTGGTGGTGGCTGCTCTGGAACCTGCAGCAGATGCTACCGTGTTGAGCGATGCGTGCAGAACAGCAGCAGCAGCCAGCCGCACGGACAACGTAGCAGTGTTGCTAAAGCAGCTGGGTTCAAGAGACCCTGCAGCTATGCAGCTTGTTGTCTGGGGTCTGGCAGCCACAGGAAGCAGCTGCAGCATGTGTCGCAGGGTGGATAGCCGAGACCAAGAGCGTGGGAGAGCAGCAGCAGCGGCTGGATCAGCAGCAGCGGCAAGCAGCAGCGGAGCGGCTAGCAGCGCAGCAGCTGGTGATTGCTGCTGCAGGCATGCAGCGGCAAGTGGCAACAGAGCGGCAGGCATTGAGGCAGCAAGCTGATGGGGAGGCAAGCGTGCCTGAGGCCCGGGGTTGGGGCAGTTGGGCTTGTGCTTGCGAGTGGCAGTCGCATGTGATGACGACAGCAGCTGGATTGCTGCTGCTGGTGTTGCTGAGGTAGACAAACCTGTTTGTGGCTCTAGAGTGTGTATGAAAGCATTGGCAGATGTTTGTTTTCTGCTCTGGTGTTGCTCAGTACTCCTGCTCTTGTGGTGGGTGCTACAGCAGCAGCGAATGTCCCAATTTGCAAACATTGTGGCGTTGCCACCACTTCATAAGATAAATATAGCAGCCACGGTGTTGACACCTGCAAGGGTCCCAGCAACTGTTGACATATGTTTGTGGGGACATCTGGAATCGTTTGCAAAGTGTGGATATCGCTGTCACAAGTGCGTCATGATGTTGAACTGCAGCACTAGTTATGGAGGGGGGTCAGCCTGTGTCTATATGCAGAATCCATTTGCCTGGGTCGTGCAGGTGATGCTGCACAGCACTGCAGGGGGCTTGGAGTGGTTGCGCGCCAGTCGGTAGCCTGCTTCCACTTCAATTTGAAGCAGGTTGGCAACCTGCAACAAGCCATGGCTGCAGTCACAGTTGATTGAAGGAGAGCTGGGCTGTTTGCTAAGCAGTGTGCATATCACGTGGTGTGGGTCACCGCTCCCTGCACCATGGGTACACGCTGCAGCACACCTGTGCTACCCTTGGGATCGCAGCGGTGCGCATTATCGTGATGGCTGCTGTGTTTGTTGTGAACACAGCACGTGTATCATGATCATCCGTGATGGCGCACGCATGTCATTCATTATCTAGCTTGACATGACGGTTGGCAACATTGTAATGCCAGCGTTTTTTCTGGGGGCACCAGCAATTATTGCAGCTAGGCTGGCCGTGACGACAGGCTAACTGCATAACCAGTGTCAAGAGCATGGAAGCAACTTGTGGTGGCACATAATCATCATCATCATGTTACCCATTAAGCCATAGCATCAACGCCATCGGCCCCGCGCCCCTCAGGAGCGGAAGAAAGAGGGAGCACTGCTCCATTATGTTTGCAAATATTACGCACATCCCAAGCTTGGACAAGATACTCAGCAGTGGTGGCACACAATGCAATGACTCACTCATCCTGGCCTATTCTTTGCGTGCCCAGCGACTGGTTGGGTTCGGTGAAGGTTGCCATCATCATCATCATCATCATCATCATCATCATCATCATCATCATCATCATCATCATCATCATCATCATCATCATCATCATCATCATCATCATCAAATTACCAGATCAAGCCATAGCATCAACGCCATCGGCCCCGGTTGCCATGGAAGCGCTGCGGTGCTGAATGCTAGGAAACCGTACAACATGATGTGCCATCAAACTTGTGGCAGTGGCAGTGCATCACAGCACGTGCTGCTACACTCACGTCTCATAGCGGCTGGGTGGTGGGCAGTAGCCTTCCGGAGGGACCTCTGAGAATGCTTCAAATTTGAAGTTTAAACCACACCGGTTCAACAAAACCAAAACCCGATTCGACAAAAAAAGGACTTCCTTCAAGCTGCACTGTGGCAATGCACTGCACCTGTTTCAAAGAAGCACATGCTCAGCGCCCTCTGCCGCTGCTGAACCAAGTCAGAGACACTACAGCACACCCGCAGCTACACAGCTGTAGCAGCACCTCGCCACTGAAATGATACGTCTGAAACCATGCATATCTAGAGAGGCCCAATGATTGCATCTTGAGAGGAGTGTGCCTGACCAAACTGGTAGGCGCTGCTGTTGTGGCGACAAACCAACGACAAAGAACACATGCCACATGTCTGAGCCGCTGATGTGGCGCAACAGCAGCAGAACCCGAGCGATACCATGCAGCACCAGGTACCCCTTGTGATTCAGTTGGTTTGGCGATGTCTGTCAGGTTGTCCTGACACTGCTAGCTGCCTGGCAGAGCCGATTAGCAACAGCAAATGACTCAGCAATCAATATAAGACTTAGCATGCCATCTATGATGGAGCAGGTGACATGGTTGAACGCTGTGTGATAGCAGCATACACGCTACCTAGCCCTAAGGCCTGCACGCAGTCTAACATCCAGAATAGCCCAGCCAATCCCCAAAAGCACATCACGCATCCTGTACACCAGCTATCATCAGTACTTAGCCTTTCAAATAACAAGCACATCACCACAACCACGCCAAGCAGCATCAACATACCAGAAAGCGTATGCAGCACAGACGTTTGCTGCAGCAGCCCTGACCCCTGACGCCACTGCAATAGCTGTCGTCTGCTGCATGTTGACAGATGGGCTGGGCGTTACGACTCCTGTTGTGGCCATAATTGAACTCAACTTCTTCAGAAGAATCTGCAAGTCGCGTAAGCCCAAGAACAAATGCAAACGACCAACGGGCAGACCCAGCACCTGCTCTGTGGCCAGCTGATACAGCACATGCAACTGCCACAATAAGAAAGAGGCCTGCAGCCCAGCCAGCACCGTGATCTTGCGACCATACGCGCTAAAGCATCACCGCAGTCCGCCCGCAGACAGCGCATGATATCCAACCGCCATATGCACTTCTGCGCAGCCCATATGTACTGCAGCTTAATCCCGTGACAGCCCCTCTGCAGCCAGCTTCTTGCGGCGCCCTGCCAGCTGCTCAGCTATCAACTTGGTGTCCTGTATAACGCAGCAGCAAACATGACAGCAGCTATCAACTTGGTATCCTGTATGACGCAGCAGCAAACATGAGAGCAGCTATCAACTTGGTGCCCTGTGACGCAGCAGCAAACATGACAGCAGCTATCAACTTGGTGTCCTGTATAACGCAGCAGCAAACATGAGAGCAGCTATCAACTTGGTGTCCTGTATCACGCAGCAGCAAACATGAGAGCAGCTATCAACTTGGTGTCCTGTAAGACGCAGCAGCAGCAGCAGCAGCAGCAGACATGACAGCAAGGCGGCACAAATGCACGCTCAGCAGGCTCGCCACAACGATCCCCATCCTTTTTCAAGGTTGCCATACAAACACAGCAAAACGCCAGCAGACCTGTGTCAAAACACCTCAGGCGTTTGAGCATCACCCTGATTTCACTGCATCTGTTGTGCTGGCTGTTGATGCGAAACTATTTCAAACATTACATGACTGCAAGTTTGAAATGCTATCTCTCAAACCGACAACTTGACAAACGTCACCTGGCATGCGTGCATGGTCCTCTCGTGCATAGATTTCATACTTTATGACTTGAGGAAACTTACCTGACATGCGTGCATGGTCTTCACACGCATGGTGTTCACACGGGATAACTTGAGGCTCACACGTGACAACTTGAGGGAACCCACCTGGCACGCGTGCATGGTCTTCACGTGCTCCACTTCATCATCCCTGATGTTCATGAACACGTCAAGCAGGCTGTCGCACGGCGGCCGCCGCAGCGGCGCGTCGTCACCGCTGCACGTCTGCAGCTCATCAAACTGCAGTGCATTGCAGTGCATTGCAGGACAGGTCAATGATAAGTCAGCGTGTGACATACATTATGCAGCACGCCATCATTGCTGCACGTCTACATGATCAAACTGCAGTTTAATAGGTTTGCAGGACAGGATGGAGTCAATGGTGATTGGCAACAGCAGCGGGCGCAACGAGTCAGCGCGTGGTATATGCTGACACATCAAACACGGCGGCCGCTGCAGCGGCGCGTCGTCACCGCTGCACGTCTGCAGCTCATCAAACTGCAATGCAGTGCAGGACAGGGTGAAGGAAGACAGAGTCAGCACTTATGTTTGGCGATAGCCACACGCGCAACTTGGCTTCTGCAGCACGTGATCACCACTGCCCGTCTGCAGCTCATCAAACTGCAGCGCATTGCAACAGATTGCAAGACAAGACAGGACAAAGTCAGCCCTGGTGTTTAGCAATAGCAGCAAGCGCTACGAAGTCTGCGCGTGACATATGCAGCACGCCATCATCAATGCACATCTGCAGAGCATCAAACTGCAGTAGATTGCAGGACAGGGTGCAGTGCCATGGAAGCCAGCCCTGGTGTTTGGCGACAGCAGCAGGCGCAACGAGTTAGCGCGTGGCATGCATATGCAGCAGCCACCACCACTGCCGGTGTGCAGCTCATCAAACTGCAGGCAGGACCGTGGGTTAACATAGACAGGCTGCAGGGGCATATGCAAAGAACACCGCAGGACAGCGGGTACTACATATGCTTAGGTCAAAGTCGATACCGCCAGCAGCGGCAGCACCGCTAGCAGACCAATACGTACAACCAACCCAGGTACAGTCCCAGACGTCGCAAGCTACAAAACTTCATGCCTGTGCTTGGTGATAGCGGCGACAGCAACACATAATTTGTCTTCCAACCCAATGCATGTGCCTGGCGGGTCAGCCATCACAGCCAATCACTCAACAAACAACAGTCCATAACACAAATCCATAGGCCGTAGCATCAGCTGCTGCAGATGTTCCAGGGCTTCAAAAGTGCTGCATGATGTTAAATGCCCTCAGGCTGGAAGCACAAGCACATGTGCTGTACAGCGCAGCGTCCTCACCATGTACAGATCTTCGTTCCTGTAGTACTCAGCAGCCACCATTGGGGGCGGCAGCTGTGCCAGCAGCTCCTCATTCGTCTCCACAAACTGCTCATATGTGTCCGCTGCATGCAGCTCAACCAGCTCGCTAAACGCGTACGCGAGCTTGGGAGAGAAGAGGTAGATCACGATGAGCACCCAATAGTACAGCAGCGCTGCGTGCTGCGCGATAAAGCGGTCAAACCACAGCTGGTCGCCACCCAGAGATTCCATGATCTGCACATAACAGCATCAACACAGCAGGACAGATGTGTAATCAGCGCCAAGTAGTACAGCAGCGCTGCGTGCTGCGCGATGAAGCGGTCAAACCACAGCTGGTCGCCAGCAAGCGACTCCATGATCTGCACATAACAGCAACAACAAAGCGGGGCAAATGTGTGTATGGGCAGTCAGTGGTGCAGCAACGCTGCATGCTGTGCAGTGAAGCAGTCAAAACCACAGCTGGTCGCCATCTAGAAATTCCATGACCTGCACATAACAGCAACAACACAGCGGGGCAAATGTGTGTATGGGCAGTCAGTGGTGCAGCAACGCTGCATGCTGTGCAGTGAAGCAGTCAAAACCACAGCTGGTCGCCATCTAGAAATTCCATGACCTGCACATAACAGCAACAACACAGCGGGGCAAATGTGTGTATGGGCAGTCAGTGGTGCAGCAACGCTGCATGCTGTGCAGTGAAGCAGTCAAAACCACAGCTGGTCGCCATCTAGAAATTCCATGATCTGCACATAACAGCAACAACACAGCGGGGCAAATGTGTGTATGGGCAGTCAGTGGTACAGCAGCGCTGCATGCTGTGCGATGAAGCGGTCAAACCACAGCTGGTCGCCAGCAAGCGACTCCAAGATCTGCACACAACAACATTGGGCATAGGCAAGACGATATGTGCTGCAGAACGCTGTGTGTGTGTGCCTGGGCTGCGGTGCAAATAATGCGCTCACACAGAAGCCGGTAAACCCACAATGGCCCCCAAGACAGCATAAGACATCAGCAGAGCGAGACAAGACATCACGAATCACGAGCCGCCGCAACTGTGCACACATCAATCCACGTTCAATTCAGCTGTCTCTCAATTCAGCTGTCTCTCAAGAGTCAATACCTCTCACTGTTGCAATTGCATCGCTAGCTGTCACAGAACACAGCAACTGTCTGCCCTGCCCCCCCTGCTGCAGCCTCATGATGCACAAAGCTGGTCTCTCACCTGCAGATGGTGCAGCTCGTTCCACTCCTCTGCAAAGTGCACCTTGCGCAGCTCAGCGCCGGCGCGCCAGAAGCCCAGCGACTCGTACAGGTGCAGGATGGAGATGTACGCAAAGTAGGGGATGCGCGCAACCGTCTCCAGCACCCAGAAGCGCTGGATGGGCCTGCAAAACAGGAAGCAATGACAGAAACCACAGGAAACGCGACTGAGAAGAGTGCAGGATGGAAATGTACGCAAAGTAGGGGATGCGCGCAACCGTCTCCAGCACCCAGAAGCGCTGGATGGGCCTGCGAAACAAGAGACAGTGACAGGCAACCACAGAAGATGCGGTTGAGACAGCTGCAGGTCGGATATGTACGCAAAGTAGGGGATGCGCGCAACCGTCTCCAGCACCCAGAAGCGCTGAATGCGCCTGCAGCAACAGCAGGTGCAGACAGGGAATCACAAGACATGCAGTTGAGTAAGGTGGAGGATGCATATGTAGGCAAAGTAGGGTGCGCACGCAACCGCCTCCAGAACCCAGAAGCGCTGAATGGGCCAGCACAACAGGCAGTAGGGACAGGGAACCACAGGAGATGCGGCTCATACAGCTGCCGCACAGATCACCACCACGCGGCAAATTTCAGCAGAACCACCACACAGCTAGCACCAGGCTGCACAGGCGTTAACCCAACGCTGCAAAGCCAGTCGCAAACTGTCCTTGCATGCGCTCAGCGCACCTGTTTGCAAAGCACACATCCAGCATCACGCACAGCAGCCAGAAGGGAGCCTTCACGAACCAGGGCGCATCTACGTCACCCAACACAGCCTTGCGCCTCTCTTCCCGTGCCCACACCTCACTGTCGTTGAGCTTGAGCTGGCGCAGCTGCGCCCGGATCTGTTGCAGTATCAAAGAGCATGGCAGGAATACATGAGTCGTTGCGAGTGTTTCAGCGGCACGCAGTGATGAAGCAAAAAGCCAAGACCCTTTCCTTCCATGACGCGGCTTTGCGCATCTGTCTCTTTCCTAGACGGCGCCAAGATGCAACTGGAGCCGGCTGTGCCTGCGCACAGTCCCGCGCATCGCCGCGTGGGCATGTGGCGACATCAAATACCAAACTGCCTTCACCACTCACCAATCCCCGCTGAGTTGTCCAACTGTGTCTTAAACCGCTGCGGGCACCTCTGCACACAGCATGCTGCTGCATTGCTGCCTACATCCAGCATATCACTACCCGTCCTAAAACAAGCGCATTGATGCATCTGCTTCTCTCTCTCACCTCTTGGCATTCCTCATTCAGCTGTCCATCCTCGTCCTGCACCGCTGCAGGCACCTCAGCAGGCTGCAGCTTGCCCAGCAAGCCCCGCTCCTCCAGCCAGCTGTCGACTCGTGACAGCCCAGAAACCAACACCTTGCCAGCACTGCCAGCAACCTGCAGTGAGCATGCAGCATGAGTGAGAGGAAGCAAGAGGGCCAGCGGCAGCAGTATGAGTGCATTGCTGACAAGGGGAAAGCTGAGTCAAACAAGCTGCAGCGTCACAACCAGCGCTCCTCAAGCCAACTGTCCACTCTTTACAGCCCAGACACCGGCGGGACGTGTGTCCGGCGGGACGTTAAACACGTGGCGCAGTGGTGATGACGGACGAACAGTGGCCGAAAGGTTGCAGGTTCGATTCTGAGCCTAAGCAGTATGTCCCTGGACTCAGGGATACAGTCAGCGAAAGCCGAAGGAAGGATGCTGCTAATGTCCTCGCGACTCTCCGCAGGACTCCGTCGATTGCTGGCTATATACACACCGGCCCTGCTAGGTATGCAGTCCACCGTATGGGGTGATTCCCACATGCTGCCTAGGAAGGGGTGTAAGGGTCTGGGTGGTCTACCTACACCGAAAATAGAGAGAATAATCAGTCTGCTTTCCGCCTCCCCAGTGGGTGAGGCGCGGTTGCCGATGCCGAAAGGTATGGCTTACAAGGATTGATTATTATTATTAGCCCAGACACCAACACCGTGACAGCCAGACACTAGCACGTCTGCCAGTACTGCCGGCAACCTGCAGCAGCACAATGCAGCGCACTACACCATCTCGCACTCACAAGACTCCACCTGCATTGACAGATTCCACCTGTAGATGCAGGTCGCCTGCAGGCCGCCTGCATTTACACAAACATGCAAAATACGCATGCAGGCGTACACAAGCAAGCTAGCACAAGGCGTGCCTCAGACAAGTCACCCTTGCCAATGCATTTGGTGGTGCTTCCGGTAACTTGGACAGCTTTCATCGTGCGAGTGGCTATAGCTACAGGTATTGCTGTTCACAAAGCCGGCTCACCCTTGCCAGTGCATTTGGTGGCGCCTCCAGTGCAGCAAACTCGTTGTAGCGCACAGAGCGCCGCAGTGACGACAGCTCATGCTGGAAGTTGTCACCAGCCTGAAGCAGCACTCATGAGACAGCAACAAGAGCAGGAGTAGCAGCACAAGCAGTAGCAGTTGGTAAGTGCACAGTAGTGTGCAACATGACACAGAGCGATGCACTCAGTAACAGAGAAAACTGACACGCGTGCATACCAACAGACAGTGCTAGCGGCTGCGGTCACTGCGGCTGCTGTATGCACGCGCGCATAACGATGCTGTGGCGCTCAGCATTTCCCAATGGCTGGCAGCTGCATCCGTGCATGATGCTCTGCGCATGCCGCCCACTGCACATGGCTGCAGTGCAGCTGCATGACTTCCCAGCTCCTTGCCCTACATGTGTTGCACCCTTGCCCCATGTGTGTTTAACCTTATCTGAAGCGAACAGTTTGCAAGTGCTGCCAATAGTGGCGCTGCTGCGGCTGTTGTTGCTGTAGTGGGTACCGGGTACGGCTGCCGGCGCTGTCGCTGCTGGCGCTGCTGCGGTTGGTGTGACTGTGGGTGCGCTTGCTGCTGGCACTGCTGCGGTTGGTGCGGCTTGCAGAGCGATAGCTGCGGGCGCTGTTGCTGCTGCTGCTTCCGGCGCAGCTGCGGCTGTTGTACCCGCCGGTGCTGTTGCACCCGCCAGTGCTATTGCTTCAAGCATTGCTGCTCACCATCACAAACACGTTGTCAGGCACCTCCCCATATTTGTCTTGGTACAGCCTGCCAGCACCAGCCCTGAACCCTGCAGAAAACCATGGTGAACACAGCAACGACCTTGATGGGTCGGTGTGTGCAGCCTGCTGCTTGCAGCCGCAGCTCGTTGAAAGAATTCTTCTCTGTGTCAATGCTGCGGAGGTCTGCACTAGCTTGCATGTAATTCTGAGCAAACTGACTGTTGTTGTGCCGCTGATGGCGGTGCTGCTGCAGTGGCTGCTGCCTGCAAAGCTCTGGTCTACTCACCATAGTCACAGCACATGACGCGGATCATCTCCCCATCGCGGCCCACAAAAAACCTGCAGTTGTCTGTCGGGTCCTGCGATGCTGTTGGCTGCTGCTTCCTGCAACACCATGCATCAAGGCAGTAGGGTTGTTGCACTGCTCCACCGCACGTACCCACTGGCAGGCACAGCAGCGCGTTTGCAGCACCACGTGCATATCTAGGCTGCGACAAGAACGCGATGAGCGTGCCAGACTAGGCCCATGCAGCCTTACACCCCGGTTTGAGCCAGGCAGCAGCAGAAGCAGCAAGCTGTTGTTGCTCACCGTGCAGGTTGACTCACGGGAGTCGCCACGCATTTGATCACCGGTGTCCTGCACATGTAAAGCACCCATGCATGTCGTCGCACCCCAGCTTGCAGCAACCACGCGGCTGATATCGGGAGATTCGCAGCATGCTGCTCCGACAGCTCGTTCCGCATGCACAGCCGCCAGCCAGCAACGGCATGAAATTCCTGTTTTGTACCTTGTAAGACGCCCTGCAGCCAGCCCTGGTTGCTGAACACGTTGGCCGGGGCACGTCAACGTGTGTGCACTCCTCATGCTAGCAGCTGCACAGTGCACTAGATGTATGTAAAAGACGCTGCCGAGGAGTCACGTATGTATGATCAGGGGCCTGAGATGCAGATCCCTCGCGTTAAATTGCTTTGAACAGAGCAGCAGTGAACACCACAGTACAGTTGCCCTATCAGCGGTTGTTCATCTTCAAACAGCAGAGCGAGCCCAGTGGTGCACGCCTGGTTGGAACCAAATTCAGGTTGTGCGATTTGTGGGTCTGGCAGTCGCGAAGGATTGCCGTGACAGTAGGGTTTATACAGCCATGCTCTTGGCATGCACGCCAAGCATACGTCTGTCATGTGACACGTGTTGCAGATGGCTTGCTCCATTGGATGTGAATCATGTGCGTCTCATTCAGGCTGCGTGCAAAATACTTTGCTTCGTCAGACCTGCTTGTTGTGGTGGGCCGATGGCATATATGCGGGCAGATGCAGGTGCGTGACTCACGCAGATCTGATGTGCAGCAGAAGAGCTACAAGTGCAGCTGAATATGCAGGGAGCGCAACCCTGCCAGTGTCTGTTCACATGTGAGAAGGCCTGGCAGCGTGGTGAACACCGTTTCCACCTGAGCTGAGCTGTCTCAACTTGCTCAGCGGCCGCTGGTTAGTGTACGATTTGCAGGCATGGTCATAGTCAGCACATAGCATCTTTGTTTGCTCGTTCCACAAATCGAGGTAATGAATCGTCCGTGCGGACTTGCCCGTTGCGCCGATGCCCATTGCCAGGCTGGCCTCAGGCCCACTGGGCTGCAGCCTGGTATGCTGTTTTCACAGCTTTGACGGGCACTTGGCCCAAGCCATTGTATGCCAAGGTCAACGTTTCATGTAATTGACCCTGTAACTCGGCACACCAGATGTCCAGGCCAAACGATCGAATGAAGCGGACGAAACTTGATGTGCTGAGAGTCCTGGGATGACCTGACAATGTCATACCTGGGCGGCCCCCCCAGCAAAATCCCTTGAGGAAGCGTATATTGTTGACCAGAAAGCTACATTTAAAAGCACGGTGGTAAGGCGCATACTGCCAGTGCGACAGCTGCTGGCTAGACAGCATAACCTTCGAGCAAGACACAAAAAGACTCGAAAGCACTTGTAATATGCGCTTTTGTTGTTGTGTTATGCACGAACAATCGCATAACACTGACATCTGCTACTTTCCACTTCTCAACTACGCACGCCACGCACGCCAGATTCAGGTTGCAACCAAATTGAAATCCCAAAGCAGTAACTGGTGCTTAACATGCGGGCGGCGGGCCTGGGCCACTGGGCCTGCGGACCATTGCGGACCTTGCTGCGGACCCACCAGTTCCTGCATCGGTTACTGGCGAGTTACCAGCACATTTTTGCAAGCACGCGCTGCTTGCGCTACACAAAAAGTTTAAGCGTATCTATATCCGTGTGTTCATCTCGACACAGCCGCATCGAATCGCGATGTGAGGTGTAAATGGCATTCCAGAACAAAGGCCGTGCACTTGTGCGCATGCAAGCAGCTGTTCCAGCTGAGTAGCTTCTATATATATTTTGAGTGACTTTTTGTATAGTATACGAGCAACTAAACAGGACCCGAAGCATACACAGCTTGCTGTGTTCAAACCCCAGTTGCCTGTCACACTCACGGTCATTCCACGGTGAGTTACTGCAGGTCACAGGTCTCGAGACGGCACGGCATACATGGTAATGTACGCAACAACATTTGAACCTATGTTTGTACTCAGCGAAAGTATGGTTAAGGCAAACCACGGATCGTGGCGACAGAGTTGGTTGTTGAGCGAATACTTTTGCTGGCTGTGACGAGCTAAGAGCGTATCCATGCGTTGGTAAACAATGAAAGAGTTGGGTAAAAGAGAACGCAGACGTCGTGGCGATGCTTTGGCAGGGGCTGCCACCAGCCACCTGTCCAACAGCACAAGCAGCACCAACAGTCAGCTTGCTGCGGTGGCACAGCTGATAGCGGTGAAAACTGCCAACTAGATAGTGTGCTTGCAGCAGCAGCAGCAGTTGGGCCCATCAGCAGCAGCAACAGCAGGATCAGCAGGCATGCAGCAGGGTGCAGCGGCACTGGCCTCTCTGCTTAGGCATGCAGCTGCCCATGCTGCCCCTAACCGCAACAAGCTTGGCAGCTGGCGCTGCTTTGCAGACTTTGAGGCATTCCTTGCAGCGACACCAGAGGGCAGCAGCGCGAGCAGGCGGGATCTGGAGAGCAAAGCAGACACCAGCTGGTGGAAGGCTGCTGGCATTGACAAGAGGCGTGTCAGCGACATTAGGAAGCTGATGGCAGCCGTGAGAGACAAGGCTGTGCAGCTGACAGCCGAGCGAGGGCAGCCCGTGGCAACTGGCGAGGCAGCGCAGCAGCTGGACAACCAGTGCAGGGAGGAGAAGATCACCTTCACTGGCTACTTCACAAAGTACCTTAAGGCCTAGGGCGAGAACTAGACGCAGCGCATTTGATGTTGGTTTGTGCAGTTTCTTGCATTGGCTGAGTCAGGGCAGTAAACCCTGCACATTGCATGACTGTACTCTGGCTGTCTACCACAGTGCTAAGCCATACTCAGCACTGCTGCTTGTCAGCCATGGGGTCTGAGTGCAGCTCAGCACTGCTGCATGTCAGCCAGGGGTAGTGGATGCTGCTTTTCTTCTGCCAGCTGCATCTATGCTCGTAATGGCCAGGGTCTTTTCCTGGATGGAATGTGTTGAGGTTGATTGTTGTGTGGCCTTCATTTGGGAGGCAGTGTGTGTTTGTATGCCTTGCTGTCAACGTAACACAGATTTGCTTGCACAGCAGCTAAGCTTGGTGCATACACATGTGTGGGGCATAATTGAGCACGTTGCATAACACATGATGTGATGCCAGATGTTGCTGGGCGTGCGTGACAGAGTCAACGCAACAGCATTGGTTTTGTTGCTTGACATCTGGCTGCTGTACGGTATGTTGGGTTGCTTTCTTATTCTTAAGAATTTGGGTTTGCTGGCACAACTGAAAGTATATGGCCCAGTGGTGTTGACAAAAACCACCGTTGGCCAGGCAATGTCGCCAGTTTGAAGTCAGCATCAGCGGCTGACAAGGGTGCATGCACCTTGCTCTTTGGTGGTGGTGGTCGTGGTGGTTTGTTTTGATGCCGTTTCAGCGTAGACGGCATGCAATGTGGGCTTTCTACACGCTTGCAATGCACCATGTCATGACATCATGCTGGATGAGTACATATCAAGTCTAGCACCCACATGCATGTGTGCGATGCATGTGTGCGATGTTGGTGTGCTGTTCCATCCACATCAAGCCGAGATCCCCAAAACTATATATTGCAGATGTATATCCCTGCTAAGTATGGCGGTGGTCCGCAATCGTCCGCGGCACTGGCAGCCGCGAGGTCCGCCACCAGTCCGCACACTTTCCTTAACTGCAATTTATAGCTCCAATGCTAGCAGGGAAATGGATAGCAGCCCGCCACTGAGGGTAGCATCAGAGAAGTTGAGCCGATCTAGGCCGTGGCTGCCCCTGCTACTGGTGCTAGCACTCATAACACAGAGCTCATGTCAGTATGAGGGCATCGCACGGTCACCAGGTGAGCCCACTAAAAACGTAACCCCCGTCCGTTCTCTGCTCATCGTCCTGGTACTCCCGTGCCGTGTTCTTCATGCAACCTGTCCAGCGGGCCAATCAAGACATATCGTACGCTTTATGCATGCGTGCGTGCTGGGCAAGTGCGTGGTACCCGTCCTGGCACGAACTCAGGCGGTGCAACACCTGGGCACTTTGGGACTGCACTGACGTGCTTGGTTGCGTTCTGACATGCTAGCAGGGCGTCTGAAGCATAATTTACGTGTTGCTGAAGACATAAAGGCCCCCAGCAGCAGCGACCATGCCCTCCGGCGCAGGTGAGTCACCAGGCCAAGCCTTGAAGGTGCCAGCTACTGCTGTCAGCACAAGGTGCCAGCTACTATGGCACTGTTGCGGTCCGAAAATGCAGCTCAGGCTATGGCAGCCACATGGTTTGCTTGCTTTCCTGCTGGCACACATGCAGGCGTGTGCAGCTGCATCAATCAGCGGCACCTGCTGTTGTACTGGTCTGCAGTACAACCGCATGTCACCATCTACCTGCTGCCGACATGCAAGCTGCAACTATCTGCAATGTGCGCCCACCCCAAACTCCAGGCTGTGCTGCTCAACGATGTGCACTGCTTGTGTGCTTTGCATGCTTTGCAGGGCCTTGCTCAGCAGTTCAGCTTATGAGGAGGCACGTCCAGGGCAGCTGCTTGCTCAACAAGCAGCAACAGCAGCAGCAGAAGCAGCAAACCCAGCAGCAGTAGAAGAGCAGCAGCCAGGCTTGGCAGCAGTACAAGAGCAGGATGCATCAGCATTAGCATTTTCAGCAGTGCAAGAGCCAGCAGCTGCTGCAGCTGCTGCTGGTGCTCCTGCTGCAGCAGCAGACGACACAGGGATTGATGCTGGCCATCAAGTGTCTGTCATGGCAACAATCAATCAAGGTGAGCCAAGAGCATGCCATGCTAACAGTGTTGCTTGATGCGTCAGCAATGGAGGATGCGTTACTCACTTCAGGAGCCTCCTGCAGCAGTGTAACCAGCAGTGTAACCAGCATGAGCCGCAGGGGAGCACAGCTTGTTCTGTGCTGTAAGTGCTGCCATGTAGCACTGTCAGTCGTTCTGCAAGTAATTCACACAGAAGATGGTGCACCAAATGCTGGCATGTACTGACGACCTAGCCCAACACCCTTGAAAGACACATGGCTGAGCACCTGCCTGCTCTGCTGCTTGGGTCATGCTGCATCTCTCTGCAGCTGCTGTGCAATGCGCACCCATCACGCGCATCAGCAAAGGCGTGTCTCCTGCAGTCACTGCCAACATCAACTGGCCAGGCTGCAACATACCTGGCAACGAACTCATATGGATGCCGCAGCGTTGCGGCAGCAACTTGCAGGGACTGCAGTACACCGCAGTCTACGCAGTAACAAACCAGACGAAGCAGCTGGCAAGGAGCACAATCAACAGCGCCCCCTGCATCCTCACAAGTACAGCAGCACGCAGCGCAGCGCTGGCAAACCAACTTCTGAGCATAAAGTGCGGCGCTGCCCCTGCTGTAGCGCGCGGACTCCCGGTGATGGTGTGTGCTGCTGCTGCACCTGATCCCTGCTTTGGATCCAACCCTCCAGCAAGCACTGCTACAGCCACAATGCGTCTATCCACACCCATCAAGTGTCCGAGCACGGGGGAGGTAATCCGGTTGATGGATTACACCGGCAAGCCATGTGGCACAGCCAGCAGGTTTACGCAGTGGTTTGAGGCGTCATCCAGATCTGGTTGCAAGATCAATGCAGCCAGTCTTGCTGCTGCTCTTCGATTCACTAGCGCTACTCCTCAGGATGCCGCGCGAGCACTAGAGTTGTCCAAGGTTTTGTCCGATGTATTTGGATCATGCGGGCTGCTGCCAGCGCTCGCATCGCCCCCACAAAACATTGGATGCGTGATCAACAGAGGCAGCGGCGTGAATGGCAGTGGCGGCGTTACAATGCCAGTGGCAGCAGTGAAAGCTGGAGATACAGTTGCGCTGCCGCTAAAGCGCATTGGTGTGGCAGCCGGCGGTCAAGTTGCTGATCTGTCACAAATCCCCACAGGTCAGCAAATTGCAGTGGCAATTGTAGATTCAGGGATTGACAGGACACAACCGGACCTGAATGTGGTTGGCGGCAAGAGCTGGGTTGCTGCAAGCGCACAGTTTCCAAACGATGACGACTGGGGGGTTGACTACTTTGGTGAGCATTTGGTGTGGCTTGCAGCAATGACGAGCAGCAGAAGCAGCGTCAAGCTTACTAACTATTATATTTGGCAGTGCAGCAGCAGCATGGCATGTGCTGCTGTACAGCAAGAGCAGCACCACCACCAGCAGTAGCTGGTAAGTGCATCCTGCCTGAGAAACAGCCGTCATATAGTTGCATTAGGCATGCTGCTGCTGCTGCTGCTGTTGCCATTCCTTGTTCACTCATGCCGCATGTGTCCCAGCAAGCGGCTTCGCTCCACCGTCTGACCCATCTCTCAACTCTTGCTGATGTGTCTGCGCTACAAACTTGCATGTTGTTCTCCAGCTCCTGGCCCTAGTCTGCTTGGTGTGTGCTGCTCTTGATCCTTGCCGTCTGCTATGTCAGCTCATAGCAACGTGCTGAGCCTGAGCCAGGTAGCAGGCGCTAGTACTGGCCGTGCAACGTATCTGAGCATCCCTGTTGCTCTGTCTCTGCTGCTTTTGTTTACTATCTTTTCTGTTTGCCAGCTCACGGCACCCAGGTAGCTGGCATCGTCGCTGCGCGCAACAACGGCGCTCGGCTTGTGGGTGTGTCCCCAGGGGCGCAGCTGTTCTCACTGAAAGTGCTCGACGGCAATGGAGCAGGCACATGGAGCTCTATCTACAAGGCCGTTGACTGGGTGATAACAGAAGGACGGCAGCGTCATAACATCCGGGTGATCAATTTGAGCCTGGATATGAGTCCGCTGGCTAACATAGATATCAGCCAGCCAGGTTATAACGAGGTTTATGACATGGCGTGTGGGCTAATGAAGCGTGCAGATGAAGCAGGGGTGCTGGTGGTGGTGTCAGCGGCAAACTATGGCAAGAGCTTGCGCACGTAAGTTGCTATCATGAATCTCTAAACTCAGCAGTGGGCTGCTGTTGCTAGCGTGCAATGCCAGCAAAAAAATGCTGCAAAAGTGACATCATCACAATGAAAGCCATGCGCATGTGCCTGTTCGTCATCACAGTGCTGCATGCCACCACAGATTCATGTCGGTCAGCTGCTGCTCACATCATTGCTACTCCACTGCTGTTGCTGAACTCATGCTGCTATGCTGACTGTTTCCAGGTCCTTTCCAGCTGTGTGCTTGAGCGCTGCCGCCGTCACTGCTGTCAACTACGACTTCAGTGCACCCCTGGAGGCCAGCAATTACCTGGAAGCAACTGCAAACGCAGAAGAAAAGGCACACATCTTTGCTGCACCAGGCGCCAGCGTGCCTACCACCCAGCCCATGGATTACGGTCGCATGACACCGGATTTGGAAATTGGTGTCTACTTCATCTCAGGGACTTCAGCTGCAGTGCCGTTTGTATCCGGTGTTGCAGCTAACTGCTTGATGAGCGGCGCGTGTGCAGCAAGCAGCAGCGGCAGTGACATCATTGCAATGCTGCAGGGTGCGGCACGCGAACGACGTCTGCAGCAGCCTGAGAGTGGCTTTTCTGGCGACCCTGCAACACCAAATGCCGCCACAGCCGGCAAATACTACGGGTACCTAGTTTGGTCAAAGTGGTGACTGGTCCACTTGGCAGTTGCCTTCACTGCTTTGATCACATGGTGTGCACAGTGCATGAAGAGTTTGACTTGTACGTGCTTTGTTGACTGACAGATGACTGTCTTGCTGGTTTGCCAGATGACAGATGGGACATCTGCATTCAGGGAGCTCCGTTTTTGTGTAGTTTGCGGTTCCCGGGGCACTTATCCCGTCCTGCACTGTCCGCAGTGGGACCCTGCGCACACATTGCACGTCATGTACGCCATTTTGTCGTCGGCTGTTGCACACAGTGGAGGTTTGTTACACGTGTCCTCCACTGGTACAGCAGCAGCCATCATTGCACGGTGCAGCATTGTGCTCCTGACTGTTATGACGCATCATCATCACCACCGCTCCAGAATCTACACATAGCATTTCAACAGCGTGCATGGAAGTTGGTTTATTCCTACGTGATACCTTGCAATCTGATCTTGCCAACAGCCAGTTGACGTCACATGCCAGCCTACTGTGCCGTAGTGCTGTCTGTGGTCCTTGTGTTGCTGCACTACTTGCAAAGCGCAGTGCTGCGGTTGTCACTTACGCCATCGCTGCTGTTACAGCATTTCAGTAGTGACTGCAGACACCAAGAGTGCCTGGATTGTTGTACATACGATAGTACATTGCTGCGGTTGGTATAGAGTTTGCGCCTGACAGTGTTTCAACACACAAACAGTAGAATTTGATTGTGCAGCACCTGGGATTGTTGAATCCCTGCTGCCCTGTGAGCCGCGCTCAGGCAACGCGGTACCGTTTCACATCATGGCAAAGATGCATGACACAGCACACTTCCACTGTTCTTGCCAATCCAGCATACGTCAGCATCACGGCATTGCCAGCTGTTTGATGAAGCCTGCCACCACACAACAGCAGTTGACCATGTTTCCATGTTGTGGGTCTGCATGGGGCTGTGAGGCACCTGCAGGCACGTGCACTTCTATTGCTGCGGCTGCTGGGCATCTGCTGTCCCTGCAACGCTGCAGTACCTGCCACTGCAACAGTTTCCTCGCCTGGCCCTGTCTGTTGCAGGCAACCTGGGATCTTGTGCTGCAGTGCTGTGCTTGCGGATGTCGGGCAAGACTCCTTGCTGCAGTTTTTTATGTGACACCCTGTTTGTGTTGTTTTTGTGTGACACCCTGGAATGAGCATTCTCCTTAGAGCTTCTTGCGTCACTGCTGTGTGTGGCTCTAAAGCTAGGCTCTTCAGGCAGCCTGCTGTGAGTCTGTTTGTGTTGCCGTGTGTGTTGATTTGTTTGGGTGTGCATTTGCCGTGATAGGGCGGCCTAAAGGATCAGATGTGATCCCAAGGTGTTTCAAAGACCTGCAACAGTGTTTATTGCACTCGCTACAAGCGTCATCTGCTTGCGTGCCTGCTGGCCTGCCCATGTGCAGGCAGCTTTGTCGAGCAGAGGCTCCATGTTGGCAGCATGTCTGCAGGCAGCACCGTCTCCTAGAGGCTCCAGGCAGCATTGTTGATTAGAAGGCTCATCACGCAACCTGCAGTGAGTTTGCTTTATTCTTTGCTCTGAAGAGGCTACCACGACCATGACCTGCGGGCAACCTTCTAAGCAAAGGCTGTTCCTGCTTCAGCGCCCGGCTACTTGTTGGTTTGGCAGTGACACGCGCTGTTCCAGCATCCTGTTACTGGTTTGGTCTTGACACACGCTGCTAAAGCATCATGTTACTGCAGAGGCGCCAGCGATCCTGGCATGTACAATGGTAGCTTGTGACTGGACGGCACGCCAACGGTTACAGAGGCTCACCATCAAGGGTCCGGGGCATCCTGCAGTGAGCTGTCAAAGCACCGCGTTACGTGCACGTGGCATCATGCTGGTGTGGCACATACATGAACCCATTTTCAAGCTCAGCTGAGTATGTGTGTCCATGTCGTGCAGGCAGGGTGCACATTGTCTGTGAGGGTCTGCATGCATGTGCATGTGTGTGTGGTGATCTGCACCGTCCATGCCATATCTTGAGACGCTGTTGGGACATGTGCTGCAAACATAGCTGAGAGTAGTATGAGCCCCCTTATGGCATCTGCTGAGCCCATCCATGCTTCGGTTGTATACTACACATGTGCTGAGCACAGGGGATGCGATGTGTGTGGTTGCTGCATGGAAAGAAGAGGCGCTGGTGATTGGCATTACTGTACATATGGTATTTACTGGGTCACAGGTGTTGGTATGTCTGGTGGGGTGTGGGGTGTCGCTGCTGCTTCCTGTGAGTTGTGTTGGGCTTTGCGGCAGTTGCGCACTGCACACAAAGCAGCGTCGCACGGGCCTGGCAGCCCAAAGCTGCATGCAGAGCCGGGTTCAGCGCACCGGCAGTCAATACTATTGACGTGTGACACGTGCTATGTGAGAACATGATGTTCTCTGGCAAAGCGATCACTATGTTGGACGAGCTGCAACGCTGCACAGCCTGAGAATGGCAACAGGCATGTTGCAGCTCATAGTGTGTGTGCTGTGAGTGGTGATAACTGGCAGTATGCTTGATGCTTGATGGTTTGTGGACGGCACCGCACATGTTTGAAGACGAGGGTTTGGTGTGCATTTCTTTGTACTGCATGCCATCATCATCATCATTTCTTTGTACTGCATGCCATGTATATGGCGGCGATGCTTGAAGGCTTGATGCCATCATACTCTGATCTCAGTGAGAATGATTAGGGTCGCTTTGATACATAGTGCGCTGCCGTCAGCCTGGTGATCTTGGTTGCCGTGCTTGGGTTCTGGTCCTCGCTGCCAGCCTGTTACAGGCTGTTGCATCGCATGCGGGTTGTGGCTGCTGTACAGCAGTACATCATGTGCACAACACAGTGTGTTGCTGTACTTTTCACCAATGCACGGCGGCTGCCAGTAGCCTGGTGTTTGTGTTGTACTGTTGCATCGAATTGGGATTAGTGACACAGCAGCTGTGAAGGGGGTTGTTGCCTACTAGGCAGCGCCTGCACAGCCTGTTGCAACAATTCCTGTTGCAGCGACTGCTCCGCATAGTATGCTGTACGCTTGCCCGGCAAGCCGTATGCGGCACACGGTGTACACTATGGCACATGTGCGTCACGCAGGAGGGGGGATATGCGCCACTGGCACGGCGCACAGCTGCTGCAAGACTCTTGGTTCTCTGGCGGTGCAACGGACGGTCCATTGTACTTGCGGAGTGTTGTGGCTGCACACCAGGTGGTGGCGCCTGGTGCAATGGTGGGTGGAGCACCAGACGCACAGTTAGTAAGTGCTGATAGACAGCCTGTCATCATCATCATCATCAAATTACCAGATCAAGCCATAGCATCAACGCCATCAGCCCCGCGCCCCCCCGGGAGACAGCCTGTCATGCTATGATAGCATATGACATGACGACAGTCGTGGAAACACATGGGCATTCAAAGCACTGTTCACGGCTGAACAGCTCAGACACCGTATGCGGAAACAGCAGCCTGCAAGCCTGAACAAAAGCAACAGCACAGCAACGTGGCTGCCTCAACCTTTCATGTACCAGCCCTGGCTGGCGCCCAAGATGCACAGCAGTTGTGAACCCGGTGGCAAGTTGCCAACACTGCAAGTTCACAATTTCACCAGCCTCAACACAGAATGAACGCCGATTCCAAGGAGCAGTGCCAGGCCGCCTGCTGATCGACCCTGATGTGACAACACTACTGCCTCCTGTGCCACTCACACCACTTCTTCATGCGTGCATGCAGGCAGTAGCACCTCCCGACTGCAAAAGTGCAAGAAGAAGAAGAGGGGTTACAGGGTGTGTTCAAGCGGCTACGCCGCAACGGACACCAGCTAGAAAAAGGATGCTGCGAACAGCTCAGCTCAGACTGTCACTCAAAAGGAGGCTGAACCCCAGAAAAACAGCCCCTGTGTGAGAG
>CADDIJ020001396.1:0-39849 GCA_902809745.2 Tetradesmus lagerheimii | reverse complement strand
TACCCATACACACACGGCAGGTGAGCACTGCACATAAGCAGCTGTCGCATCTGCTGTGTGCAGTTGGTTGCAGCCCTGCTAACTGCAGATTTGTCGCACACACATCTGGCGCACCCAAAGAAACCAACCATCAACCAAATAATGAATGCTGGGTGCTGCGCCAAGCTGCGTACAGTACAGACTGCCATGCAGAGCGTAGGACGCAGCACAGCTTGCTGACAGTACCAGCTGATGACGCACCCAACCAAAAACAAGCAAGGATTGCACGCAGGTAAACAGCACAGAAAGTCTGGCAGCACATAGCTGCGATATCATGTACGATGGTTGCAGCCCTGCTAGCTGCTGTTGAGAGCCACGTTGGCTCTCACCAACGCGGAGCAGCACAACGAATGATGTGCCATCACAAACGCCCCACTCTTGGACCCCTCAAAGCAGCAGCATCAGGCCCTCAGAGGACCTGAGCAGACGCTGCAAAAGCCAGCAGCAACCCAACTGCCCCTGCATGTTCAATGTCCCTGCTGCGCCAACATCGAGCCACACCAAAGCCACAAACCCCTGCAGCTGCACATACCCCATCAGCCAGCCACACCACAGAGCGCCAGTAGATCCCCCAAATCATCGTCGTCATCGCCAGCAGCAGCAGCCATACCATGGCCTGCAGCCATTGGAACAACGCCAAACGCTGCAGCCTGCTGCATGCCATAGCCGCCAAAGCCGGCAGCGTTGTTGACTCCTGCGCTCTTCACTGCCATCTTCTGCTGCCACAGCGGCACAGTAGGCTGCTGCTGATAGCCCAGTCTCACAAAGCTCTCATGCGCAGGCGCTGGCTGTGCCACTGGCACTGCTGTTGGCACCACAACGGGCACTGAGAAACTGGGCAGCACAACAGGAGGCGGTGCCTGCACTGCCGCATGCTCATATTGTGCAGCATGCTCCTCTGCTGCAACAAAGCTAGCTGCTGCAGAGTCTACATAGCCGCTCAGGATCTTACGCTGACGCTGCATCTCCTGCTGAAGCTCATATTCGCGCCTGCTCTGCTCCATGATGGCAGCAAGTGCTGCATCATGAGCATCTGTGCTGCTGCCGACGTCTGCTGGTGCTGGTGCTGGGGGAGTGCTGTCGTTGGAGTAGCTGCTGCTGCTGCCAGGGCGCGTCAGAGACACTGGCGCAGCAGTGCTGCTGACGTCAGACGCTGAGTCATCATTGCCAACATTTGACAGCTCAGCCTCCTCGTCATCTGAGTCATCGTCGCCAACATACAGCCCAAGCAGCTGCTGATAGCGCTTGATGTCAGTGACAAACGCATTGCTGCTGAGCAGCGCAGCAGCGCCTGCAGTCGTACCCTGGCTGCTGCTCGCGCCGCCGTTGCTGCTGCCGGCGCCGTCATTCCAGCCGTCAACGCTGGACGCATCTTCTGTCGCTGCTGTGCCTGCCTCACTGTGCCCGTCAGCCCCTGCTGCCTCCAGCTTCTTTTTGCGACGCTGCAGGTTCTTCTTTTGGGCCTTAGTAAGCGCCTCTTCAAGCACAAGCCCAACAGGCACGTGAGGCGCTTTGGGCTTCTCTAGTTCTGCTACTGCGGCCACTGCTGCTGCTGCCGCTGCTGGGTCTCCTGGTGCTGGCGCCTCCCGCACTGCTGAGCTGGTACCAGCTTGGTGCCACACGTTTGCGGTCGGGGCTGCTGGAGCACGCAATCTGCTTGCAGCAAAAGAGGAAGCAGGCGCATTTGGCAGCAGGGCACATCGTAAGTAAAGTGAGTAAAACGGAGCACTGCTGAGCTGGTACCAGCTTGGTGCCACACGTTTGCAGTCGGAGCTGCTGGAGCACGCAATCTGCTTGCAGGAAAAGAGGAAAAGAGGAAGAGAGGAAGCAGCCGGATGTGGCAGCAGGGCACGTGGTGATTAACAACGAGTAAGAAAGGAGTGCGGATGCTGCACAGATAGTGCTGCTGAGTAGTCTGGTGCCCCTCTGGAGCGATTCCTAATGGCGCGCACAGCACCTCCTGCAGCTCAGCACTGACGTTCCAGACCAAGTACCAAACAAGACCAAGTAACAAAGTAGATAAGTATGCTACCAAGCAGAAAGCAAGAGCACCAAGAACCAACAATCCTGTAGTTACGATGACTCACGGTGCAGTCGCCCTCAGCACAGTTGCCTGCTGCATAGCCTTGACTGCCGTGGGTTTGCCCTTGCGCGGGATGGCTGGTGGCAACTGCTTCTGCTGCTGCTGCTTGGCCTTGGGGTCTGGTTTGACTTTGACTTGCTTCGCCAACACCTCGCTGATGGGTGGGGCAAGGGCCTTCTTCTTCTTCTCCTCATTCTTGGGGATGATAGGGTGAGACTTGTCTACCTGCAGATGCAGCATGCCACCGCAGCACAGCATATGGGTTAGAGTAGAAAGTTCCTGCAAGGAGAGTTGGTGGGAAGCTGCGTGCGGATACGTGCGGATACATGCAGTGCCATGCATGCGAGGGCGCGCATGCCTGCAAACAGATTGCCAAGCTGCAAGGGCATGGCCAGCGCATGGTCAACAAGCTTATTTATGCTGCTACACAACCAACAGGCAAAGACAAGGAGAAGTCCTGCAAACTTCACTTACCCTGCCCTTGCACTCTTCAGAAGACCGAGTGCCTTTGCCTCGCCCACGTGGGCAGGGAAAACCAGTTTTGCGATTACTGCAAGCAGCGCAGCAGAGCAGCACCAGGGTAAGGATAGATGCAAGGTTGCAAGTAGCGTAGGCGCAGCGGGTATGACAAGCAAGCTATCACCGAGAACAGTTGAGAAGCAACAGCAACAGCAGCAGCAGCAGAGCAGGAGGCCCATGACTCCTCACCTTTCTAAGCCATGCTTCTTCAGGAATTTTTCAAGACAGCCTTGATGGTAGATGAGCGAATCACAGCGCGCACAGCTGATGGCGACGCAAATCTGCAAAGCAAGCAGTGCGCGTGAGCAAGAATGCTGTGCCGGGCCTAGAAGATTCACATTCACATCAGAGGCCCCGGACTGGGCAGGGGCCCCTTTGCGTAGTAATGAACAAAACATTCTAATAGCAACTCACCTCTGCGTCTGGATGGCAGACATCACCACAGAGGTCGCAGCACTCGCCCCTGATGTCGCGCAGCCTGTCTGCGCCACAGTCCACTGCTGTGGTCATTGCGGATAGCCTACTCTGCGACGAGTCCGAAATCAGAAAACCAGCACGAGGCCAAGGTCCAACCAATGGTGAGGCAACACTTGAAGCGGATACGGTTGCTTGCTTCGCGAACGAGGCCGATGATGACGAGAGCATGCAGAACTGCGAGTTCAGACGGGCCGCTTGAGATACTTGAAGGGAGACAGAACACCTGCACAAGGGTACAGGGTGAGGTATAGATCGCAGGGCTTTTCCCATCTAGAAGGTTACTGTCGTGTAAATTTTCAAATGTTAAGTCTATCCTGCCTGGCAATAGAGGGATTTCCAGCTCCCGGCTTGTTGCTCCGCGCCTAACCAGCCCTGCCCACCATCAACATGCCCAGCCCACCATGATGGCTGAGCAACACAGGAGCAAGCAACACCACGACGCACCTCAACCAATATGGACTATCATGCAGAAACCGCGACGCCCCTCCTGCTGCTGCAGCTGCTGCTGCACTGCAAGCCTGCCACACTGCACACATGGCATGTCAAAACAGAAGCCAGACTCTCTGAAAGACTGGGCACATGTCATACATGTGGCTCTGCGGCTGCCCACACATATCATATTAGAAAATGGCTAAAGAAATGAACAATGCTACATCATCATCACGGCGTTGCTCACCAATCACTCAAAAGGAACTAGCAGCACTGCTCACAGTCCTTCAAAGCACCGAAGCGCACTCCGTGGAGCGCAGGCTCTGTCAAACCAGAACGCATGCAACCAACAAACCTTACTACAGTGCAAACAGGGATTCTCTGCCATGAGAGACTGTACAGCTGACACACCTGCACAGCTGACAACTGGGCAGCAGCAGCAGCAGCAGTAACACAGCTGCCTCTCAGCATATGTGCTAGCTGCTGGTCAGCCACAACCGCAGGACACATCAACCCGTGCACACCATCAGGTGGTGGCCAAAAGCGAAGAATTGGCAAGCTCAAAGCCATGATAATCATAGAATCACCACAAGGGCTGACCCATAGCATGCAAGCACCGCTGGATCTCTCCGCACTGCACACCATCAGGTGGTGGCCGGACACTTGGCAAGCTCAAGGCCATGAACATCAATGAATCATCACAAGGGCTGACCCTTGGAATGCCAGCACCGCGGTCCGCTCCGCACTCACTGAGAGAGATCAGATCCAGTGTTGGGAGCAACCACAGCTCAAGAAATGCAACAGTGCTTGATGCTGACTCAACACCCTAGTGCAAGCAACATCGCTTGCTGACGCTTGCTGACGTCACATCAGGGCAGCTGCAGGCAACACTAAGGGTTGGCCGAGAACTGGTTAGGCTCATGGTGCTTGATATACGAGCAAGAAACAGCAGCAACTTGCCCGTGACGGGCAGCACTCTCAGCAACAGCGTTGGCACATAGCAACAAGCGAATGTAAGAATCAACAAATCGACAAACTCAGCAGACACAGTGTATGCTGTGCCATTGCAGCAGCGCAGCGCCTCATGTTCAGCATAAGCTCTGCATTCAACCTTGGTGTGCTTCTACACACCTTTCAAAGAGCTACACGTCATAGCAGCAATGCTTTGGCAAGTTTCTACGCCAGACACTCGAAACAACACCACCTGTGTGCACACACGCGCTAATACATCCCCCGCTGCCAGCAGCAGCTAACAGAATGCACGTGACAACATCAGGCGAAGCATCCACTTTTGGATTATGCCGCCATGACATGGCTGAGCTGTTGCGCGATGCAGCCTTTGCATGGCTTCATATGCATACATGTAGAATAGTCTACACGTTTAAACAAACCGTGTGAGATGGACGCAGGCAGTTCTCGGTTGTGCAGTGCGAGATAACTCAACAAACACGCAAGCTGAATCAGCATCAGCCGGCGTGGTTCCTGTACCCATCACCAGGCCTGCATGCCAGCGCAGCAACACGCAAATGTGTGCTGGCAAACAATCATGCGCGTCAATGTTGCAACGTTCTAACAGCATTCAAGCCTCTCCAGTGAATGCAGCAAGCACATCATCAAATCCCACCAAAAAAAAAGAACCTGAAAAGGAGCACTCACTCAATGTTCTCAACACATGCTGCGGTACAGAAACTGCACATTGTAGGCATGAGTCTGCAGGATGCGCGTACCGCGCGCTCAGCAGCAATATCATTATCCTAGTCATTCTGTCTAGGCGTGCATCGTACTGAGGACATTTCTGCATCACATCTGCGCGCATCTGCATACTACCAGCCTCAACTCAACCACCTGCCAATGTCAAATGTTGTAATACAAGAGGGCACACGATAACAAGCTACGCCTAGGCTGTGATTGACAGTGGAAACCTGCCAAATTGCCATAGCAGCAGTGCTGTGGAGTTACTGCACTCCAAACCTGCTGTCACCAGCACCCCATGTCCGGCTAGCTAGCGGAGCGCTGCGCTTCAACCGATCAGCACTGCCAAACCGCCCCTGGTCACTGCTGCCACTGCTACGCGGCTCATCATCATCGTCATACGAGCCTAGGCCCTGCCTTCGACTGTCAGCATGCAGCGACGATGCAGTGTAGCCACCATTCTGCTGCAGTGAAGTAGCTGCTGCTTGCTGCGTTTGGCGTTGAAGGGAGCTGGAGCGGTAGCTGCTGCTGTTGCTGCTTGCGTTCATGCTGCTGCTGTACGCTGGAGTACCCGACAAACGTGCAGAGCTGATACTACTGGCACTGCCTGCGCCCACAGCGCCATTAGCACCAGTGCTGCCACTCGCGCTGCTATCTGACCTAATCAAGCTGTTCATCGGTCTGATCCAAGTACCCCAGTTCCAGCTACCGCTACCACTGCTGCTGCTGTCTTTGATCGCTGTTGTTGCTGCAGGGCTGCTCATGTTGCGCTTCACTTGTGGTGCATTCGACAGCGCCGCAACTGGCTGCTGCGCATAATTCGCTGAATGCGAAGACTGCAGGGCCAAGCCCTCTCCCTGACTCATGTCCCCTGAATCATCCCGGCAGCTCGACAGCACGCCTGGCAACGGCTGGCAGCTGTCGCCAAGCCCCGCTGCATGCAGCTGCCGCTGCTGCTGCTTTGCGACTTCCTGCAGCTCTTTATGCTGTTCCTGCAAGCCGTCGTACTGCAGCTGTAGTGTTACAAGCTGCGTGGTGAGCTTGCTGTAGCGCTGGCGCTCCGTTTTGAGCTCTCCTTTGAGTGTGCTGGCTTGCAGGTCTACTTGCGCGAGCTGCAGTTTGGCTTCGACGAGCTTGTCGAGTAGCGCATTGGCTTGCAGCTGACTCAGCTGGGCTTCGGCAACTTGTAGCTGCTGCTGTATCATGGTCTTGCTGTGCTGCACTGCATCCACTTGGTCCTGCAGAGCAGCTGCGTTGCGCTCCCACTGGGATAAGACAAGCCAGAAGACGAACAAAAGCGGCAGCGCAAGCAAAGGGTCAGCCTGATGGCAGAAGCGACTAGCCGATAAGTGCGCGTGTTTGCAGGGGTGCTGATTGTAGCGATCACATAACGCACTGGTCCTTTACCTGTGCTGTCAGTTCCTTGGCTGTGAACAACAAGCAGGGATGGCTTCTCAGTTCAGTAATCTCCGCCCCTCCCCCAAGGTACTGTGCAGAGAAAGCAAAAACAGCATCCCACTGGCCCCTCACACGGCATGCAGCAATGTTGCACACCAGCAGCCAACCGGCAGATAAATACAAGGCTGCGGGAGGCGTCCCTCTGGTTTCCTGTACTGCAAGTATGTGCAGTGCACGCGCTGCCCTTCTTCACAACATACATGCTGCAGGGGTAGCAGCAGCCACAGCAATTCCTTGCCACTGTCACCACTCTTCTCTAGATATGATGTAAAAGAGCAGTTAACAGCAGGAGCAACCGCAGCAGCAGCAGCAACCGCCTGCGCGGTTCATGGCACATGCGCCTGTGAGCATGGGCGGTGCTGACCTGGTGGCCGCACTGGCATCATGTGGTGGCATCACTCCCAGCAGCATCACCACCGCACGCATTGTGTGGTCCCCACGGGCAGCAGCTGAAAGCAGTGACAGCGTCGTTGCTGGTGCTGGCAGCAGCGGCAGTGGCAGCAGCTCAAGCGCACGGCGAGCAATGGCCCTGTGGGAGGTTACCCTGAAGGAAGCTGACCTGCTGAGCAACATGCTTGGAGGCCGCATCCGCAGCAACCTGCAGCAGGCTGGACACTCCATTTATGTTTATGTAGTGCTCAATGCTGAGGAGCGGCAGCAGCTCAAGGCTATGCAGCAGCTGCGGCGAGAGCTGCAGCAGCAAGGCGTGCGCACACGGTGGTCCAAAGCCACGCTGATGCGGTGGCGCCGCGGTGGCGCAGATCGCAGGGGCAGCTGGGAGGAAGTGCCACCTCTGCCAGCAGAGGTGCCCGGAAGTGCGGCTGTTTAGACGTAGGAGTGCTGGTTGTGCATGGTAGTGCTAGGCAATGCTTGGCTGGCTTATTCGGTCAGGCTTGCTAGTGTAGCTTGTGTGGTCATATTGCACCCTTGACTGTGCTCTTGGCAATCTGCTCTGCATGCATGCAGAGTGGGTGTTAAAGATGATCTCTGGTGTTTTCAAGCCATATCCACGCTCATTGTGTGATGTGCCATTACGTGCTGTGCCTATCGTGGCTTCAACCAGTTCACCTTCTCTGTTATATGGTTTTGTCAATGCACGCTTATGCGTGCCTACAGCATACGCCATGTTCAACTACGTTTGAGAGTGCAGGGTCATTCTGGCTTCAAAGCTAGTTCAATCTTCTTTTCATTGGCGCTATTCTGCGATCACCCTGTGTGGTGCATGCCATCTAAGATGGTGAACGGCCTATGTGTAACTTCCCCCACTCAAAAAAAATAAAACTGAACATCAGGCATGTCACACCTGGGTAGCTTTGAAGCGCCAGTCATTCCTCTCACACAGCAGCCCCCGGCAGAGCTGCTGCAGCTTTGCAGCATCGTTCCCGCTCGCGCCAATCTGCCGCATCAGCTCATCTGTCGTCACCTCCTTCGCTGCTGCATCCTCTTTCGCAAACGGCCACATCCACTGCGGCAAATGCGCCCCCTGCGACAGCGGTTTCGCAGCAGCACCATGCCTGCTTTCCTCTGACAGGATTGAATCAGGAAGCTCACTAGATCCCGACAGTTGCCGCTGGCTTGGCGGCCGCACCCGCGGCGGACTGCTGCTGTTGCTCGCTGCACTACCGGGCGCATTCCTGCTGCTGGTGCCGCTGCCAAGGAAGTGAGCTTCAGCACTTGTTGCTGCGATGTGCTTGCGCAGCGCTTCGGCTGACAGCGCTTTCTCGCGCTCCAAACTCGCGCTGCTGCCATCTACACTGCCGGTCACAGAAGTACCAGCTGGCGCCTCTTCGCATTCTAAGATTGGCGCTATCATTGACCGCTCTGATTGTGCACCCAACCTGCGCCTTCCGAGGCGATTCGCACTTGCTGCTACAGCGCTGGATGCAACCAGCAGCTCGCTAGAACGGCGGCCTCCAACTGCAACTGGCGCTGCCGCGCTGCTCGCCTTTGGGACAATGCGTGCTGTGAGTGCATCACGCAGCCTGCCGTCGCTGCTGCTGCTGCCACTGTTGTTGGCGCTGGTGCCGTTCTGCTCTGCTGCGATGCTTGCTGCGATGGCTACAGCGGCGGCGGCCTGGCGTGCCGTCATGCTGTTGATGCGCAGGTGGTAGTCTGCGAGGGATGACAAGTCAGCGCTGCTGGTCCTGTCTTGTTTGCGGACGGGCGGTGGGAGCACGCCACCACCTGCGGCGGCAGCGGCAGCAGCAGTACCGGCCACACAGAAATGTAGCTAGCTAGCCAGCAGTCACATCACATACCAAAAGAAGCAGAAAAGAGTCACAACATGCAGTGAAAAAAGGCGTCAACGCCCTCCATATGGGCTCCATTGCAACGCGTAGATCAATCCACAATGCTGCTGCCAAATCAGACCACAATGCTGCTGCTGCTGCTGCTGGCGCTCACCTAGCGGCAGGTCCGCGCAGTTGTTGCTGGCGTCAGTGCTGCCAGGCTGCGCTTCTACGCTCCCTCCACTGCGGTCAAACCCTGTTACACTACTGAAGTCTGTCTCGCTCTCGTTTTCACTCGTGCCGCCACTCCTGCTGCTTTTGCTTTTCTTCCAGTTTTGCAGCCACACTGCGCGGATGCTGAGGGTCAAGCTGCCTTGTGGTGAGAGCGGCACGTCCACAATCTGCGCTGCTGCGGTCGTACTGAGCGTGCAAAACTCTGCGAGGTTGACTTTGGTGCGCGCAACAGTTTTGCGGCGCTGGTGCTGCTCGCTGTGGTGGAAGCTGAGGCCGTTTGTTTGCCTGATGACTTGCACTTTGAACTTGTACTCCTTGGGCAGCAGAGTGTTTTCCACTTTGTAGATGGTGGAGGTCTGCAAAGGAGGCGTTAAAGGTTGCAGGAAAGGCAGCAGTCAAGCAAGTGAGGAAGCAAGCAGGAAAGCTGCACATGCAGCAGTATCTGCAAGAGAGTTAGCAGGCATGTGAGAGCCGGAGGCTGGCGATTGCTATGACATGTTACTGTGATTGATGATGTGAGTAGGGTGCAGCAACTGGTACAGGAATGAAGTGGCTCTGCTGCATGACGATGAGGGCCCAGTGTTACTGCTGCTGCTTCCGTGCATCAACCACATACACAGAGCCAGCCTTATGCTGTGCGCTGCTGATGCTTGAGTGACTGCACCAGGGCCACGCACCATGCGCATCACACTGCTGAAGCGAGCCCTGCCATCTGCGCCAAGGGTGCTGGGCTCTGTGTAGGATATCTTGGTGCCACTCTCGCACACCACAGACGCCTGTGCAGGGCCTGCCATAACGCCCTCTGCAGCAGGCAGCAGCAGCACAGGGGAGTACAGAGGCAAGACAGCAGCTTGAGCAGTGTACAGCTGGGGCAGGGTACATGAAGCTGCAGAGCCTAGAGCACAGAAGCTTAGAGGCATACTGCAGGAGATCGGGACAGCTATAGAACGGCGTGGCTGTGCACGCTGGCTGCGGAACAGTGAGCACCCGGCAATCATGTGTGGGTGGTACCCGCTGCTGGTGCAAGGCCTGCGGCTACACAGATGTGTGTAATAAGACCATAACGCACCACATCGTGTCGGGATGATCTCAAAATGGTACCGGTGTGGAGTTTTCTTCTTGAGGAACGCCAGAGTGCCGTGGGCCAGTCTACTCTGCTCGTAGTCCAAGCAGGTGACACGTTTTACTTTAGGTTCTGTTGTTGTTGCAAACGATCAAGCAGTCTGAGCTGCAGCCGAAGGTCTCGCTTCTTCCCATTGCTGTCCGTGTGCACGCGAATGAATCAGCAACGTCGATCAAAAATAAACAGCACATACAGTGCGTTGACTGGCACGAAATCTGCTATAGCTGCTGTGCTGCCACACTTACCGGTGACAAGGGTGAACACCAGAGTGACATGCTATGTGAGCTTTTGCTTAGGGTCGTGCATGCCCGTGTGAAAGCGAAATTCAGCGGTAGGTTGAGCGATGTAACGTCTGTGCTGCGTAAGACATGAAGCACGACTTGAGTGGCAACCACAGGAACAGTCAAGGGTTGGGCCAGTTGGGCATGCGTCTGTGGCAAACCCGATGCACGTGCTACCTACTCGAAGTTATCAGTATTTTTTTCTCAGCATGTTGATGCGTATGAGCTCTGCGCTGAGCTTCTTTCGAGCTGGTCCTCTAAACCATGTGCTGTAACCACTGCAAGTATGTCAGGCGTGTTGCTTCCACTCGTGAAAGCACGCACTTGGACTTAGAAACTAGACTGGCACGCCTCCTACCACCAGCAGCCACACCAGCTCATCCATCTTTCACTCCTGTGCTGCTCGCACTGTCGACACATACATCCACACCCACAAGCTCCAGCTTCGCATCAATTTACATCATGGTACTTACAACTCAGTAGCTAGGCTGCACACGCGGTAGTGTGTCGTCTGGGCGAGGGCAACTGCGGACAGCAGCAATGCACATCAGGTGCAGGCCCTCGCTCGGCATCTGGCTGCAGCTGGCGCTGGGCATACTGCTATGCACAAGCATGAGCAACGCAGCAGCACAGGGCAGGTCGCTGCAGGCCTTGAGGCTGCCCGAGGGCTTCAACATCCCAAACATTTTCAACACTTGTGAGTGTCAAGCACGGCTTCGCATTACTTACAAGCACGTCCAGCAAAACAATTACGTATCGAATGCATAGATGCAGCAAGCGTGATGCGCAGTATCCTCATGCTATGTGTGTATTGCTATTTCCCGCGCAGCCCGCCATTTTCTGCCTTCAATCATTCCCGGACAGTTCGTGGTCACCATGAGGGAGGACATCCCCAATCTTAACGACATACTAGAGAGGTATGCAGCAGCTGCTCAGGAGTGAAACACAACCAGCTGCTCATGCACATGCCCAGCACATGTCCAGCAGCAGCAGCAGCTGGGTGCCAACCAAGTGCAAGGGCACTTGCAGCAGTAGCACTAGCAACGGCATCTCAGCATCTCTCAGCATTCTATCAACAGCATGGGACAGCACGTAGCGCTGGCCAGCCGGTGCACACCATGCAAAGCTCTCTGCATTTGCACTACCACAGCAGCGCCAAGGCGCCAGCGTGTGTATGCACAACAGCACAACTGGACACAACGCGCACGTGTCTGCCTTCTATTGCAGGATCCTGCCTCCTCTGCGAAACAACAGCGGGCTAGAAGAGGTCATCAGGTTTGATGGCCTGTTCAAAGGCTTCACATTCAGGGCCAGGAGGCCGCGCTCGCAGCCATCGCTGCTGCAGGCGCTGCTCGCGCTGCCTTTCATCAAAGCAATCGAGCCGGATCAGCTGTTCTATCCAGAGCTGGCTGCAGGTTTGAATTGTGACAGCAGCAGCAGCAGCAGCAGCACTGCAACAGCAACACCAGTGATGACAACAGCTGTAGAAACGACAGCAGCTGAAGTAACAAGTAATGCCACTATTAGCGGAAGCAGCAGCACAGCAAGACCCCAACGCAGCCAGCAGATACCGCATATGCCTCCTTGCAGTGCTGGCATGCTCTGATGCACATGGCTTGCACTGCAGCAGCAGCAGCAGCACCTGACATGCCTGCTACTCTGCCTGTTCTCGCAGTGAACTCCATTGGCGGCAAGTGGGAAGTTCCCACTGGCATCTTCCGCATGCAGTCAGCGCAGTACAACCGCAACGCAAACGAACTGGCGTGGGTGCAGCCAAACGTAACCAACAAAGAAGTTGTAGTAGCAGTGCTTGACACAGGCATTGATGCAGGACACCCGGACCTTGTCAACAATGTTGTTGGCGGTTTGAGCTTTGTTGGAGAGGATCCTCTGGAAGATCTGAACGGCCATGGGACACACGTGGCCGGGACGATCTCAGCAAATAACAACGGATTCGGGACATCTGGTGTGTACCCTGGAACTAAGGTGTTTGCACTGCAGGTGGGTTTGCTACAGTTTGCAGAGATTGTGGCGGGCACGTGGCAGCTGGCAGGATGAGATGCAGTGTGCAACAGTACAGGCAGGATGGGAGGCAGGAGCAAAGTAGCAGGAGGTTTGCAGGAGTTGTGGCGGGCAGGTGGCAGCAGGCAGGATGAGATGCTTTGTGCAGCAGTACAGGCGGAATGGGAAGCAGCAGCAAAGGTAGCAGGAGGTTTGCAGGAGTTGTGGCAGGCACGTGGCAGCTGGCAGAATGAGAGGCAACATTCAGCAGTACAGATGGAATGGGAAGCAGCAGCAAAAGTAGCAGGGGGTTTGCTGTAGTTGTGGCAGGCAGGTGGCCGCAGGCAGAATGAGAGGGAATGTTCAGCAGTACAGGCAGAACTGGAGGCAGGAGCAGAAGTAGCAGGAGGTTTGCAGGAGTTGTGGCGGGCAGGTGGCAGCACACAGGAGAGGCGATGTGCAAAGTACAAGCGGAATCGGAAGCAGCAGCAACTGTAGCAGGAGGTTTGCAGGAGTTGTGGCAGGCAGGTGGCAGCAGGCAGGAGGAGAGGCGATGTGCCAAAGTACAGACGGAACGGGAAGCAGCAGCAAAGGTAGCTGTGTAGCAGTGGCATCCAACTTGATCATGCGGATGGAGCAAGTAGCTGCAGCTGGAAGACATAGCAAGGCCGCGCTGCTTGCAGGAAAGGTAAGCAACGCAGGTGTAAAACTGCTATCTAGTGGCACTGACTGCACTCAATACGTTCATTAGGGCGCAGCACCTCAAAACCCTGCACTGCTGCTGCTGCCGCCGCTGCTGGCTCAGGTGTTCAACAAGCTTGGCACAGGCAGCACCAGCAGCATCGTGTCAGCCATCAACTGGCTGGCCAACAACGGCAGGGCCAGCAAGATCCGCGTGGCTAACATGAGCCTGGGAGGGCCAAGCAGCGTGGCAGTGTGCAACGCAGTGTACTGGGCGATTCGCTCGGGCATCACCTTTGTGGTCGCAGCAGGTGGGTGGTGGGTGCGCAGGATTGGTGGGGCAGCGGTTGCCACACCAGCAGCCGCAGCAGCAGCAGGTGGGTGGTGGGGGCACAGGATTGGTGCGGGTGAGGTTGCGGCAGCAGTAGCAGCGGCGGTAGCAGCGGCAGCAGCAGGAGCAGATGAGGGTGGGGGGTGCACAGGATTGGTGCGGCAGAGGTTGCGGCAGCAGTAGCAGCGGCAGTAGCAGCGGCGACAGTAGCAGCGGCAGTAGCAGCAGTGGTTGCTGAGCCGTCTTTGCTGTGAAGCTAGTGTGAGCCTGCTGTAAAGTCCAGCTGCTACATGGTTCGTAGTTGCCACATGGCAGTACCTGGATTGCGTTCAACTGCAAATGAAGATAGTAGGTGTGTGACATTGATATGGCCTCCTGTTTCCTGTGCATCTGCAGCTTCAGGCTTTTGCTTTTGCTTCATTTGTTGCCTTGCATTTGCAACTGCAGGCAACCAAGGCCGCAGCATGATGAGCAGTTCACCTGCTAACTGCCCCGACACGCTGGCTGTCACTTCCGTCAGTGACTATGACGGCTTGCCGGGTGGCTTCGGCACACCAGTGAATGAGACAGACCTGGATGACACGTACACGGACTTCAGCAACTGGGGCAGTACTTCAACTGCTGGACGTACCATTGCCGGACCAGGTGAGGTTCTGTGTAGCAGCAGAAGTCATAGCTGTAGTCCGTTTGATGTGGCAGGAGGCCTTCGCACGTCAGTGACGGAGAATGATCTAGATGACACGTACACAGACTTCACTTACTGGGGCAGTACATCAACCGGACGTACCATAGCCGGACCAGGTGAGGTTCCCAGCAGCAGCAGTAGTCACAGGCTGTATCATTGTTCATCTAGTAGGATGGCCTTGTGTATGTACACATCGGCCAAGGGACATGCTGGCGAAGCAGGCAGCAGCAGCAGCAGCGTCTGCCAGTGCATGACAATGACACAATGCATGAGGACGCCAGCAGCACAAGCAAGCAAGGCAGCACTGCCACTGCCCATGAGCCAGCAGCTATGTGTAGTGGCATGCTGTGGTCTCTCAAGCAGGGTCTCAGAGACGGTAACATCAAACTACACACAGCAGTGTTGGTGGCAGCGGCAGCTGCGGCAGCAGCAGAAATCCTGAGGAACTGGCGCAACCATCGAGCCCAGCAACGGCAGAACACTGTACATGTGCATTCACATGCTCATTATCAGTGCCCTACATCACGTTTTCATATCATCAGTTTGTCATATTGTCATGTTGTCACTTTTGCAGGCCGCCTCATTCTCTCAACCTGGTCGCGCAAGGCGTGTGGCGTGTATGGCATGCAGTGCGTCAGCTGGGGGCCCTGGGCATTCCTGTCAGGCACGAGCATGGTGAGCTGCAACAAAGCTACTGCATCTCTGGTGACTGGTTGTTGCAGATGTGCATGCACATGTTCACATGGTGCTGGGTGAGAGCTCAGGAGATTGACATGACACAGCACATACTCGATCGAGTTTGTACACTGGTCCCTGCATTTGGCGCTGCTGCTGCTGCATGTCTTCTTGAACTGCCGCCTCTGTGATTGTCCAGCGCGCCAGGCTGTGCCTTGAGGATTGCAGCATTACTGCCCCGGCGTGTGCAAGGTTGCACACCATGCTGCTGTTTCAGATTCTGTTACGTCATTTTATTGCTGCTGCCATGGCATGCTCCGCCTCCCATTTTTGCAGCGGTAGCTGGCTGCTGTATATCCTTTATCGCATCCTGCCTGCTTCTTCCATCACTAAGGGTTGAGCTGCAGCTCATGCTCATTCACTCCGCTGCTTGATGTTGATGTTGAGACTATAATAAGATGATGATGAGGCTCATACTCTCCGCTTCTTGTTGCTGCATGTGCAGGCGTCGCCTCACGTTGCGTCTGTGGTGGCGCGCTGCTGTATGTTGTGCCGGCTGCTTCCACAAGTAATCTACAGCTCATGATCCGCTTCTTGTTGCTGCAGGCGTCGCCTCACGTTGCGTCTGTGGTGGCGCGCTGCTGTATGTTGTGCCGGCTGCTTCCACAAGTAATCTACAGCTCATGATCCGCTTCTTGTTGCTGCAGGCGTCGCCTCACGTTGCGTCTGTGGTGGCGCGCTGCTACCGCGCTGGCGTGTGCAACTCCAACAATGGCACAGAAATGGGCAAGATCATGGCCCTCACACGCGATTTCAACCTGGCAAGCCCGCAGTATGGCTTCGAAGGGGACCCCTCGCGGCCAGTACCTGGCAAGTACTTTGGTTACATGGTGTGGGGCAACAGGTGGTGAGGTTTGGACTCCATGACCAGTTAGGTCAGGCTGTAGATGGCATGTACCTGTACGTATGTGATGGGGTGTGTACCTCGAAAATCGGATGCTGTACATGGTTTGTGGTAGAGGCTGATGTGGCATACATGTGCACCCTCTGGCAGCTGCAACACGCTGTCACAGCGGCTGTAGAGATTGTACTCATGTGCCATGCAAGCGGGCAGCATGTATGCAGGTCAGGCCATGGTACGCTGCATACAACCCCGCTGGCCTCAACGTGTTGTTGCTGTTACACATGCTCTTTTGAAGATGGTCCTGGGCTGACCCAGGTGTGTTGTACATACGTACACTCTGAGAACGGCCTTTTCACGGATGCGGACGCGTTCAAAAAGGCCGTTCTCAGAGTGCATGTCGGACTTGCAGCGCAACTGTTGTACTGTTGCATTCTATGACGATCAGTTCTGCACTGCAAGATGTGCATCGAGCCTGTGTCAGTACATATCCTTCTGATTGTTTGAGTGGAGCGCCTTGATGTATTCTGTTGACAACAACACAATCTTGTGATGTTATGTGTTTAGTGCGGTATGTGCTTAGCGGCTGGGGACCTCTCAATTGAGTTTAGCACTGTGCCTGTCCAACCGCAGCACACTGCCAGATGTACAGCCCTCAGTGCTCTGAAAATGTGTTTGGCTGCAGCCAGCTGGTACATGGTGTTTTGCACTTGCACTTGGGACATCTTCCCTGCCAGCGCACAGTGTGGCTGCTTAATTCTGGTGTTCATATTATGGCGCAGCTGCCCTGATGTCTTTGAACGATGGCATCATGTTGGCAGCCATAGCACCGCTGTACGTGGTAAGAGAAGCAATGCATTTATTACTGACGCACCTTCGTGGCAGCAAGCCTTGGATACTGTCATGATGATAAAAAACCAGCTGTCACGCGCCAGTGGGCGCTTGCCTTGCATATGCAAATGCATGCATGCCGCAGCTTGCTCAGCAAAGGTGGCAGCCTGCTGGGCCCCAGCAGGCTGCTTGGGAGGTAGTTTGAAGTTCAAGGTTTGTGTACACGTGGCCGCTTTGAGGTAGGTTAGGGGCAGGCATGAATGTTGCAAGCCAAGGTTATATAATCATCATCATCATCATCATCATGTTAAGGTTATATAATAATGGCAGACCAGGGCGGGGGGCAAAAATATACTGAAATACACCATGCTGAAAAAGTGCCACGGGCCCCGCAGGGGCCCTACCCCCCCCCCCCCCCACAGGGGGTGCTGGGCCCCCAGGCGGCCCCAAACCATGTGATAAATAGAGGGGTTACACGGTGTGTTCATGCGGCATATGCCACCACAGACACCTGGTAAAATAGGAAGCTGCAAGCAGCTCAGCTCTGGCTGTCACTCTGAGGTTTTAACCCCAGAAAAACCTCTGTGTGTAAGGTATGACATTGGTTATGCTAGCATAACCGTCTTCCTTACGACACGCCTTTTGGCTGCACTCTGGGAATCTTCGGGCATGAATGCAGTATTCTAACCAGTGTTGGTGACAGCAGTCTATACATCTTCCAGTGTAGAGGGCAGGCTGAACATGCTTCGCTGACTCAGCAAAATGCTGATACAGACGCAAAGGCAGCACATGTGTAAATGTGAGTATTGTGCTGGCTTTTGAGAGCACTGCATGTCATCAGCATGAAGCAAGTATGCACTGATGTCAATACTCACCCAACAGCCTGGCAGCGTAACTGCCTCTTGCTGACAGCATGCAAAGCAAGCACGCAAGCAGGTGTACATGTGGAAAGCAGGTCAAGCAATAACACACAATTGTACATGGCATCATCTGCGAATCACCCGTAAGCCATTGCCTCGCAAGACAGTGTGCCAAGCAACAAATGGCTGACGTGTGAGCAGCTGGTTCCTACACCGACTAGGTACTCTAGCGGTAGCAGCAAAATCTGCCAGCGCATCCCAAAAGGCACCAACTGCTGCGCGCACAGCAACTTGTTCAACTAGTACAGGCACACTCAGCCTGTGCGAAACCGCCCAAGCAGCTCTGCGGCCAAGATCAAAAGCGTGTATTGCAGCTATACACACCATGTCCCAGACAAGCTGATGCATGTCAATGTGAGGGGCACAAGCCAGCCACAAAGCGCTGCACGGCAAGGTTGCCCCTGCTGCCAGCATATGAAATGCTCTAAGCTGACTTTCCACCTCACGTCGAACAGCAACAGCTACCGGACAGGTCCAAAAGTGATGCTCCACGCCTGGTCCCACAACTGAACATGCTGCACACCCCGTGGTGAGGTGCATACGCTGCGCAGCAGGGAATGCATTCAATGCCAGACGCCATGCTGCCTCTTTGTAAGTGTTAGCCACTCTGAACTTCCACCAGCGGGACAACACCAGCTGCACATCAGGGAGCTGGGTACCCGAAGGCAATCCATCCAATGTTTTAACACTGTTCAAGTATGCAGCATGACGGGGAGCAATTGCATCTAACGCAGTGAGACGTTGCATCCTAGTGGCAACAGCAACAGTAAGATCTGCCACACGAATTACGCTGTTGGTATCCCCTCCAGGACGCTGCCAACCCAGATCTGCACACAACGCCTCGCGCGCTAACAACAACTCATCAGGTGTCAATGCAGCGAGCTGAGCCGTAGTTTCACCAGCAGCATAAGCTGCTGCCATGTGTGTGCGTGCGGCACCAACCCACTGGATGGGAACAAGTGCAAGCAAAGCTTGCACGTGCTGACGTGCCAGCTGCCTGTCAGAATACTGTACCTTGTGGCATAGCCATGGGCCCCAAATGTCACGCTCATACGCAGCACGTTGAGCCTGTAACCCAGGCAAAGCACACACGCGGTCCAGTTCGGATGAGAGCAGCACAGCTTGGCCAACAGTTTGCATTGCCATACCATGTGTTACGTAACAAAATAACATAACAAAGTATGTGATATGCCTTTTTGTCAGCCTTGATAGCCAATGTGTGGTAAAAGCAGGTGCCATGCCTTCAGTAGCAGAAGGTACCCAGGTCGAACCTGGGTGTCTGCGCTCCTTTTGCCCGCACTGCGCCAGGCTGGCGGGACACGGTGGTTAGGCCTTGATGTGGCCCTGTAGCCCCTATACACAAGCAGGTTGGCTTTAAATGCTGCCAATTAACACATCTGAGCATATTACATCAGCCTGCACTGGCAGCGCGGCCAAAAAAGGCTCCAGAAAAAAAGTTGGAGAAAGTTGGAGAAAGTTGGAGAAAAAGTGGACGACCCTGTCAGACCCCCGCAGGACCCCCTCCCCCTCTCGGCAAGGTCCATAACTTTCTTTCTAGAGAAGTCAAAACATAGATATATATATGTATATAATCATTGTGCAAAGTTTCAGGCCCAAGTCCAGCATGGTGTCCTGAGCTGATGGACTGCCCCCGCCCTGGGCAGACGTTGTCGAAATGATCTTCATGATGATTGTGTAACTTCAGAGGAGGATCGCGACACGCCACACCTGGTACTGCTGCTGTTAGCATGCTCTGCCCGGTTGCTCACTGCAGCAACGTCACGCGTGTTCAGCATGCCAAGGAACATACACAGCGTTTTGCCCACGTTGGTATGTCTCAGGCGTCACGCCATCATACTATGCACGCAATGATGCCACCAGGCTTCAGCTGTAGCGACTGCAGTACGCCACCGTGGCTCAGTGACTGATGACCGGTGCTGCTGTGCACCACACACACGTGTGCATGTGCGTGCTTCGATATGTTTACTCTGAACTTTGCTTGAGTCTGACACGACAGCTGTTTCTTAAACATGGGGCGCTGCTCGCTCTAATGAGTACTCAGCTAGTTGCCGGTAGCTGCTGTCTGCTACAGAGCAAGTGGGTGCAGCTGACGCGTCGGTTGGTTGGTTGGCGAGGCGGTCCATGGAAACACCGCTACTGCAAGCAGCACATCGTGGTTTCCCAATGTACATACCTTTTCAATTCCATGCGCCACCTGCCTCAGCAAGCATGGCGCAAAGAACTTTACCTTCTCCCGCGCGCGCATATCTTGATTTTGAGCGCGATCCTTGGCTTACGCTGCTATATAGTTTTCTTTAAATTGTACAATACTTTCAAAGGTCATCATGCCTCCAGCAGGCCTCGTTTTTCCCGGCTGCAATGGTCCAAGTGACAAGAAGAAAAAGTAACCCAGAACACGTTCGGCTGCTCATTACCAAGCTGTGGCCATCGTAGCTACCTTGTCAAGCAGGAAGGTTGCTGTTGGAAAACCTGCTGTGCCGGTCGCCTTCGAAGGAATTGGTTTGTTCGGTTGCCGAGACAGGGTGACGGGAAGCCGCAGGCATCGCACAACAGAGGCAGCCAACCTATGAAGTAGTTCCGACATTTGTAGCTGTTTAATCAAACCTGAAGCAGTGGCCATGCGGGCATCGTGGATCCTGGCGCTTTGCGCACTGCTCTCAGCCCTTCCCTGGCGATGTGCAGCCCAAGCAGACACGCCGGAATTTAGGGATCCACTTCAGTATGCAAGCAAACTCTCTGCTCCCAAAGGTGGGTTGCATAGCTCGGCTGGTCGGGCTCTGGCTTCTCGTCCAGTGCCGCGCAAACACCGTTGGGCAGGCTATGTCAGCATGCGGGGGTAAGCAAGCTGCTGAATGATCTCAAACCACTCTCAGAAATGGTTTTGTGTGCGCAGGATACGATCCACTCAAAGACACTGGCGCAAGACATGGGAAGGTGCCAAGGCGCTATATTGTGCGCATGAAGCAGGAAGTGCAGGACCTCGATCGCGCTATCTCAAGGTATTTCGAGAATAACATGATGCGGTGCTGCAATATGCTCATTGCAGCCTAAGCAGCATGTCAGGCCTTCAGCCTGGGACAGGTGGCAGGTGCAGCAGCCAGCTGCATGCATTGTATGCTTGCATGCCACAGCACGTGATAACAGCAACAGACAACTGCTCGCTCAGATGATTGATTCTGACGTGCTGTTTTTTTTGTTCATTGTGATGTTTCAGCTACGGTTGATCGACTCATACAATTGCTGCTGCTGTTGCTGCTGCTGCAGCTTGCTGGTTGACACCACAGTCAATTCACCATCTCTAGACATAGCAGCTGGCAGCAGCAGCGATGCAGTCGCCACAGCCAGCCTTGCAGCTGCCGGTGCAATGCCACAAACCAACTTCTCTGGAGGTGGTTTGCAGGGATTTGTGCTGGATATCCCTGCAGACGTTGATGAAGCAGATGCTGTTTCTAAGCTGTCAGCACACCAGGATGTCATGCGAGTGGTGCCAGACACTTGGGTCGGCATTGCAGTAGCATCAGGTGAGCAGCAGCTGCAAGAGGCAATGCGGCACTGGCGGTATGTGCGGGAGACATACTAGGCGTGATGTTCGACAGCTGGAGTCCAACTGCCAGTTTTGCACAGCAGGGACAGCCAGCTATGCTGCATTAGCTGAGCTGATCCTGCCGGATGCTGCAACAGTGTCAGTAATACCATACGCCACTGCGCTTGCATGCCAGCATCTCAGCATGCAATAGAAACCACCTTGCAGTGAGAGTCTGCTGTAGTCGCGTGCGCTGCTCTTCTCACTCTCTTCGTTCTATTGCTTGTTTTTTGTGTTGCCTTTGCAGCCCGGCTGTCAACAACAGCAGAGGCCACAACTTCTCTGCTGCGCATTGGCGCCATAGTGCCCAACCGACGCAACACCAGCTCAGCTCGCCCCATGGTTCAAGCTGCTGCAAACGGCAGCGTGGTGGTTGCGCTGATCGACACTGGCTGTGACGTCACTAACGAGGATTTGAATATTGTCGGCGGTATGGACTTTACATCGGATAACAGCTACGGACTTGATGGCAACGGGCATGGCACACATGTGGCAGGTGAGGGTGGCAGCAGCAGCAGTGCAAACTGCCAAGTGTCCAGGAACACAGCCCACAGATGTGCGTCGCAGGTATCCTGCAGCAGGCAGACTAGGACTGGCTGCTCGCAGCGGTCATCATTGTAAATGCAGCTGCAAGCCTTTTGCTGCCGTTGTATAATTGGTGGGTGGAGCGTCTGCCAATGCTGGTTGCGATACTGCTGCATCTGCTGCTGCTGACAATGGGGTGCTTGCCATCTTATGCCTGCAGGCATTCTGGGTGCCAGGGGCAATGGCCGTGGCATAGTTGGCATGTTTCCCAAGGTGCCAATCTTTTGCCTGAAGGTGCTGGGTGCAACAGGTCAAGGCACCATGGGTACTGTCGTTACAGCGCTCACATGGGTAGCTCAGAACGGCCGGTCAAAGAAGATCCGCGTGGTCAACCTCAGCCTGTCTGGTGAGACCAACAGCGAGGTGTGCGACGCCATCAGTGCAGTAACGAAGCAGGGCATTACTGTCGTTGTCGCAGCCGGAAACAACGGACAAGACATGGCGAAGTTTTCGCCAGCAAACTGTGCGGATTCCCTGGTCGTTACTGCCATCAATGACTTCGATGGCCAGGCAGGCGGTCTGAAGGGCGTGGATCCGGTGACCGGCGAGCGGGATGACAACCCGGCTAGGTTCAGCAACTTCGCTGCAAAGGGCAAGCCTGCAAATATCATTGCAGCACCAGGTAAGTGTAACAGAGGCCGTTGGTGTTGCTACTTCAGCCTGGGGTGCCAGTTGCTGAGCATGCACTGCTGCTGGGACAGCAGCACCACTGGAACAGCTTCTGCCTGCCAGGCCCTGGTCTGCACCTGTGATGTTATCAGATTTCAGCTCTTTGCGTTCAAACGTAGGCTGTAGGTGGCTGTATCTCAAACGTTGCTCTAATTTGCTTTGTGTTGCAACACACCGCTGCTTGCAGGCACCCGCATCCTGAGCTATCAGCCTGCTTACAAGTGCAAGGATGGCAGCGCCAGCTGCATCGCTGGCACACCAAACCTCGGATATCTGTCAGGCACCAGCATGGCAGCACCCATTGTCAGCGGGCAAGTTGCCATGTGTTATGAGCGCGGCGTGTGCAAGAGCCACAGCGGGAGCGAGTTTTCAAAGATTGTGAGGCCAGCTGGCAGCTACAGCAGGTCAAACAAGCGGTTTGGGTTCAACGGTGATCCGTACAACGCCCCAATCAGTGGGAAGTACTACGGGTTCCTGATATACGGGAACACGTACTGAGTGAGCTTGTAGTGTTGTATAGCATTGCATTTCTGGCGTGACTGACAGAATGCTTGTGCAGCATGTCCAATGCCGCAGTCACTGTACAGCAGACTGCTGGTTGGCTTCTGTATGCGTCCTGCGCTTGCCTGTTATTGCCGTGATGTTTGAAAAGCAATAGCGTAATGTTGACTATTGTTGACTCTGTTTTGTCGTATTACATGGAAAGCGTGATGAAGGGTGAAGAGCCTGTTATTGCCGTGATGTTCAGGCGGCCAGTTTTTGCAGCTGCTGCTGCACACAAGCAGCACGGTTGAATTCTCATTGTACCTCACTGCCGCACAAGGCACAGGGAGCACTTGATATGTACGTTCACAAGATTGGCTTTGTTGTGTTATCTGACCATTACAATGTGCTGCAATGAGCACACTGCCATAGTACTGCAACAGTACAACAGGCTAGTTAGGCACTATTGACAGAGTAGGCGCAGGGATTCCATCTGCATGCCGCATGCAGCATGTGTCACTGCAGCAGCACCTGCCGAAAGGGTAGGTCGTGTTGCTTGCAGCTCTTAGCCATGCACAAAGCTGTGTTTGCAAAGGGCAACTGTTGGGTAGCCCAGTTTAGTGTGCAGAGGGTGTTACTGCCACTGCAGTCGCGTTATGTTGTATCATTTCACCACTAGGTGGCACCAGGATAGTTTAGCAGGCGGAGGATGTGCCTTTGTGTGTAGGTTCTGGAACGGCAGGGCGCAGCCAGTGCACAGTTTCCAGAATAGCATGGCACAACCTCCACACGTCATGGGCTGTGATCCACAGTCATGGAGGGTACTCTGCACCACTAGTGGTAGCAGTCCTGTGCTCAACTGTTGAGCACAGGACTGCTACCACTCTGCACGATAGTTGGCAACTGTTTGCTTCAAGCAATCGGATTATGTTGTCTTTACTGTCGCTTGCACTGTATGTCTGTGGCACCAGGTGCTGCACCCAGCCAGTGCTGTCACCGCACATGCTGCCAGCATGTGACCGTCGCTTGTCTTGTCTATCAGTATGTGCCACTGCGACTTGGCAGGCGTATCAGCAGTGGCAGCCGTGCTGTGTGGGGTGCACACGTGTTAGGCTGTGCGTGACATGCATGGGCATGGATCACGCACTGCATGCTTGTTTGGCTGCATTCTTGTGCCCAGAGCATTGGCAACAGTGTCAGATTTCTCAACACTATGAGGAGTGCCACTCTTGTGGACGTTTGCAGATCCCAGGGACTGTCGCAGTCATGATGACAGTTCTGGCTGGAGACTTGTTCTGCAATGCCAACGCTGATCAATTTTCCATGTTGCTGTCACAGCTTGATTTACAGTGTGAGTTGTCCTCCTGACGTCACGTCTACATCGAATGTAGACTCTGTGACAGATGCAACAGTGCCATGCTGAACACGCCTGCTGATGGCGTGCTACGCAGCTCAGTGCGAATGATGACGCTACCTGCTGCCGACATCAGAACTCCCTGTTGAGGTTGAACAAACTAGGTTGAACAAAACAAACATGTAGAGAACCAACACATCCAACATGGCTTGATCTGGTAATTTGATGACGACATCCATCATGTACATGATCAACAACGCCTTGGCAACACCACTGCCATCAACTTGACCAAATCAGGTGCACACCCAACGCTAGTGGTAGGTAGTACTACCAGCTCCAGACATGTAGCTCTGCTCCCAGCATGTTGCAGCGCTACGTCACGTCACAACCCGCAGTTTGGTCAGCCTACTTTGTCCTGTTCAACGGCCGACGGCTGCAAGCATCATGAAGCTCTTGCAAAGCTGCTACACATGCACTACCCGGATCGCCGCCAACTTGCTGGGCTGTCTGCAGCAGCCATGGCACTGCCTTGTTGCTGAGCTGCTTTGCTGCTGGCAGCGTACAGAGGGCCCTGATGCTTCTGGCAATGCCCCGCTGGACAGCCGCACCAAGAAGCTGCAAAATACTCTGACTGGTCAGCTGCTGTGCGGCTGGGAGCCTACACATACCATACACACCCAGTGTACTGCGGCCTTGTTGCACAGCCACCTGGAGTAGCTGCAGCACTGTCTCCCTACCAATCTCTTGTGCAGCTGGCAGCTCACACAGGCAGGCCGTGTCCATGCGTCGCTGCACAGCTGCCTGCAGCAGCTGCAGGACTGCCTGGCTGCCGAGCTGCTGTGCGCCTGGCAGCCTGCACAAATCATACACATCAATACTGCGGCCTTGTTGCACAGCTGCCTGGAGTAGCGGCAGCATTGTCTGCCTGTCAAGCTCTTGTGCGGCTGGCAGCTTACACAGTGCGGGCGTGTCTATACCTCGTTGCACAGCTGCCTGCAGCAACTGCAGCACTGCCTGACTGTCTAGCCGCTTTGCGGCTGGCAGCCCACACAGATTGTTTATGGTAGGATATACACCAGGAGCCTTGCCAGCATGAAGCACAGCAGCATGAAGCACAGCCGCCTGCAGCAGCTGCAACACTTCCTGGCTGTCGAGCTGCTGTGCAGCTGGCAGCGCGCACAAGTGCGTAATATCTTGCTTGCCCTGCACAGCTGCCTGCAGCAGCTACAACACCGAAGCACTGTCCAGGTCCCTAGCACCTGGCAGACAGCACAACACAGACATGTCACTACTCAGGCTGCCCAGCTGCACGGCTGCCTGCAGCAGCTGGAACACCTCTCCACTGCTGAGCTGCTGTGCTGCTGGCAGCCTACAGAACGACTGTGGCACGCGGCCTTGCTGCATAGCAGCCTGCAGCAGCTGCAACAAGCCTGCATTGTCCAGCTGCTGTGCTGCTGGTAGTTGACACAGCACATCAACGCCACTAAGGATTCTGTACTTGTGAGTTGCTTCACTTGCTGCAGCAGCCAGCAGCAGCCTGATGACAGTTTTGCTGCTGAGATGCGCTGCTGCTGGTAGCTGCGTCAAACATGCCAGATGCGCCACACGCGGCATCAGCTGTATCAGCATCACCTCTAGGGTTGCTGCATCGATGTGCTGCTTCGTGTATCCGAGCTGCTGGAGAGTCACCGCTTTCTGCAGTTCTAAATGCCACCGTGTTGCTGCTGTGACCAGCAGCCTGTGAGCCACGTCTGGCTCAAGCAGCTTGGGCATGCGGCGTGCTGCTGATGCAGCTGTAGCTGGCAGGTGGCGGACGGCTGCTGCTGCTGTTATTGTGTTGCTGCAGTTCAGGGCCAGCTGCAGCAGGTCAGCAGCACCTTCCATGGGTAGCCTGGCATGAGCCTGAGCAGCAGCACCAGCGGCAGCAGCAGCAGCAGCAGCAGCAGCAGCACGGTTTGGCGCACAAGCAGTGCTGCCAGCATACCGCTAGCTGCAGTCGAGGAAAACAATTGTGTGTGCAACTGTAGCTAACCCAGTCTTCACCGCAGCAGATAGCCGCTGCCAGTGCAGGTATGTTGGTGTGAACACCCAGGCGCTGCTGTGCCTGCACCCACACCTCCGCGCCTGCCACCATGCTGTGTGCTGCAGCCAGCAGCTGGGCATAGGTGACGCGCAGACCAGCTGCCACCAGCTGCTGAGCTGTAGCTAGAGGCATGTCTGGGAGGCGGAGCAGCCGCTCCGTCACGTCTACTGCCAAGGCAGGCGCTTTGCGCAGCAGTACTGCTGCTAGCCATGCCACTGCCTGCTTGTGCTGCAGCTGCTCACTCTGCTGTGCTGTGTCCAATGCGCGGTCCAAAAGTCCAAGGCTGTCCTTGACGAGAGCAGTGTCAATGGTTGTTCTCAATGCCTCGCTGCAAGTTGCTAGGCGGGCCAAGCCGTCCAGCCCCAGCTTCTCACACAGCACTGGGCACTGGGCACGTCTGCTGCGAGACGATCGAGCTGAATTGTGCGCTCCATAGCGAGGTACTTCCGAGATGGAGTGTTGGGTATGCTGCAATGGAGGGTTACGAATGACAGTGCAGCTCTCTTACATGGGCATTGAAGCCAGGAAGCCAGGAACGTTGTTGCGCGTCGGTAACGTCGAAAAATAACATGACAACAGACAGCCGCTTGAGATGCACGCAGAACGCACATAAGCACACACTACACACTGTTCTGACCCTGAGGTGTGCAGACCATCGTCGACCTTTACATGGCAAGGTGCCACGTCAGCACCCTAACCTTGGCTTCCCGCTGGCATCATCTGCACATCTGCGGGCCAACATGCGAAACAGCCAAAAAACACGTGCTTCGATGTTCTTCGCCCTACCGTTCTGGCAAGCTGCTGTCTAGCAGACTGGCCATGGCTGGCCAGCTGCTGTTGCCAACAGCCTCAGTGAGGATTGGTGCACAGTGGCCCACTGCAGCACGATGCTGTGGTCATCAGCGTATGGCGTACATTGCTGGTTCAACCTATCCAGGCTGGATAGGCATCCCGCTCTGGCTAGCCTGGCTTCTGAGAAGCAGCTCTGCCGCACAGCAGCAGCCATGCCTTCAAGGCAGGAAGTTCATGACATATATATAGGGCAATGGAGTATTACTTTAGGGTTCAACGATTGCAGGATTCCAGGCTGCCACGTCAGGTATTTTTGCTGAGTGGAAGCGCCCCAGTGGCGCTGTTGCAGTAACACCTTGGCATAAGTATGTGCAGAGTTTGTTGTGCAAGTATGGTGACACCACACTGTGGATGTTGCAGCGGCGGCTGATCGCGCTAGTGCATGCAAGAGTCACATCAGCTGTCCGGTCAAGAAGTTGCATGCCGATAGAATTGCTTGTGAATCACTGCAACACTCTACATTGAGCCGTTACGTCATGCATGTTCACCCTACGCATGCTGATGCCATCCCATGCGCTTCAACCGGCCCAGGCCATTTTTGTGTGCTGGTGCGCCAACACGTGGCGTTGAGTTGCTGATGCGTGTTCGCATGGGATGTCTTTGTGTGCACGAGCGTACCAGTCGTTATGGGGGTAGCAGAGCAGATTCTAATACAGCGTGTCCTGCTTGTGGTCAGAATGTTGAGTCTTTGTCACATCTGACCATCATCATCATCATCATCGTCTTTGTCACATCTGATGTTTGATTGTCCTGCCACTTCTGCTCAAAGAGATACTATGTTGGATGAGATTCGGTCTGTTTTGCAACAGACAGTTGCTAGTGGCGCTGGAAAATTGCGCAATGTATTGTCATTGACTGATGCATCGACCAAGTTGTTGCGTTTTGTTTCTGATTATGTTTGGGGTAGCAAGGGGGTTTGCTGACTGGTGTCTATGAGCATTGCTGCGTATCTTGCGAAAGCTTGGGATGTGCGTAATAGTTGCAAACATAATGGAGCAGTGCTCCCTCTTTCTTCCGCCCCGGGGGGGTGGGGGCGCGGGGCCGATGGCGTTGATGCTATGGCTTGATCTGGTAATTTGATGATGATGATGATGATGATGATGATGATGATGATGATGATGATGATGATGATGATGATGATGATGATGATGATGATGATGATGATGATGATGATGATGATGATGATGATGATGATGATGATGATGATGATGATGATGATGATGATGATGATGATGATGATGATGATACATCATCTGATGTCATGATGACATACCATATGTCCTGGCCTGAGGCCAGTGCTGGCAGCATGTGTGGGGCTGGCCGTCTGTAATTGTCATCACTTGGTGACGTACTACGTAGTATAGTATCATGATCATCATATGATACACGAGCCATGCTATGGCAGGCCCTGCCGGGCAGCTGCGCTGTCGGGCAGCTGAGCCTCAGGCCTGAGGCCCTAGCGGCCGCTACAACGTGGCTGCTCAATCCACGACGGATCCCTGATCGCCCTCAGCGCTAGCGGACTGCCCGAGATATTCACGGCGTTTCTGGCAGGGGCTTCAAGCCGCTCTGCCAGTGGCAGCACTGGTTGGACTGCTCTGACTGCGGAGCAGCTGTTGAATCCAACTTGAGGACAGTGCCCTCCGACGGCTAGAACCTCACGACAACCAGTGGGCCACCGTTGCTCATGTTGAGAAACTTTGAGGAACTACTTGCAGAGGTGGTGCTGTTATGCAGTGAGGTGCACTGCTTGTCAGCTGCTGCTGCAATGAGTATTAGCCATTAGCAGGATCAGGCTTCATGGTTTACGCCTCACGTGACGGATCGAACTTCCGTTGAACACCTTTGGTTGGTCAAAAGGATCAACAAACATGCATTCGTGGGGCTTTTGAGTGGCCGTCAGAGCTTCAGACACACCACTGCTTGATGCTGCTGTTGCTGCTCTGCATTCGCTCCTGCCTCGCTTCAACCTCGTTGAGTCCAACACAACTATGTCGCTGCTGCGCAGCGAAGCAACGCTGCCAGGCGCACTAGGTGCGCGCAGATCAAGTTGACCAACACAACACGCAGGTCACACGTTCAACAGCATCAACCGAGCGTGGCAGCGCATGGCCGCCTTGTTAACACATGAAAGGGGGTAAATGCAACAACAGCAAGCAACAGAGGGCACACCATGGCTGCTGTCACACAGCATCGCAGTTGGGGCCTGCACATGACTACCTCAAAGCACTTTGCCACTGCTGCTTCACAGTCAGCTGCTCATACAAGATACCTGCTGTGTTTGCTGCTGTGCAGTCTGGTCTACACTAGCAGCAGATGCCACAAGTCGCTTGGATGTGGCGGCAGCAACAGCACGCACAGCCAAAGCGCTGCCAGCTGTTGCCTCTCTGCTTGAGAAGCAGATCACTGTTCTCAGCCATGGTCAACTCACAGAAGCAGTTCGAGTAGCTGATATCTTTGACCCTGCCGCCCTTGTCGCCTTCAAGCGGCTGGTGGAGCGATGCAGGGTGACTGGCACAGACTGCTGGGAGCTGTTGTGGTGTGGCAGGACAGCTGGCTGGGAGCAGTGCATGACCAAGTCCTTCGCTGCAGGAGTCAGTCTGAATCTGGAGGAGTCAACAATCAAACAAATGGTACAGCAGGGCCCAGCATTTTGTGGACAGTCCACCTCATGCCCTTCTACGCCCTGTTTGTATACAGTGGTCCCCCAAGGTCCCATGGCGACCTTGGTCCCACTGCCAGGTGGTTTGTTGTGGCATACGTTTTGAGCGTATTGATTTACCACTCGTGAATCGGTGCAAATACGCTGCCTGCCCTCCCTGCAGGCATCTGCTTTTGTCCTGTTTCCTGCGCAGCCTAACGGCGCTGGCGTTTAGATCTCTTGGATTGTGTAGTGACAGTCACTCCCTGGACTGCGCGCCGTGCTTGTTTCTTAGCCTTACGAAGCTTGCTCAGCCGTAATCCAGAATGAGCCTGAACATTGGCCCAATAGCCAGAGACTTTTTTCTGGACTGTGTACCCACCAATAGCAGGAGTACAAATGCTGGCAATCTCAAGATCGCCCCAATAGCGTTGATGCTATGGCTTAATGGGTAACATGATGATGATGATGAAGATCACCCCAAAAATCACAAGAAACCAAACAACACACTTTTCTCTTTACCATCAACTATGGACAATAGTTGGCGCACTTTTCAGCGCCACCAGGGAACAAGTACGTGCAGTGTTCAGCAGTTTCCTTGCCCCAACTGCATGTCTTGTACACACTTTAACAACTGCTGCCTTACTTCCCTGAATGCATCCTCCTGGCTGCATGGTTCAGCCAAATTGCCATACTGCCTGGCAGCTTCAACCAGCTGCGTAAACATGGATTGACATTGTTTGACAGGCTCAACTCCAACACACCATCAGCCAACTAAGCAGCAGATCAGGAGACAATCGACTCCGTGTCACATTGCCATCAATGTTAACTGCTAGCTCTTGAAAACAGACTGCAACCGATCATACCACTTTTTTTGCTGCTGCTGAGTCAAAAAACTAGAGGTTGGCAGCAGGACAAAAATGGATGCTGCTGCCTTCAGCACGTTGCTTGTAAAGCTCGCCCAGGGGTACTGCTGCTTGCTGTCCTTCACCCAGGGCCGCCAGTCAAGCATGCCAGCAACTACTGCAAGAATGAGCAGGAGGACCACCCTGATCATGGCCTCTTTGCGTGTTGGCATGCCTTGCCCTGAAGAACAGGCAGGAACACCTCAGTGTGCCTTGAGATGTTTGCCCTTGCCTGCATGAAGCAACCCCAGCAAAAGAGATGATCACTGGATAACAGAGTGGCTCTTGCACGGTGGTGTAGTATGCAACCCATTTTAGAATACACCACATGTGCTTTGTTCATGCATTGTGTTTCTTGCTTTTCAGTGCCGCTTGAGTAGTAGCTACTGGCCTACACGTGCACCCCAGCACCCCAGCATGCTTCTCACCAATGCTTTCCAAAATCTCCCGCTTCTGGTCGGCCAGAGCCTTGTCCAGAGCTGTCTTCTGCTGCTGTAGGAGTCGCTTCTCCTGGGCAGCCAGAGCTGCCTGATGCTCGTCACCCAGAGTTTTCATGCCATCTCTAAACGTTGCCGAGCTCACCAGTGCCCTCCCTGCAAAGGGGTGAATTGGACAATGCATCAGAAGTCAAAACAGCGTTATCTACGATGGTGTGTATATGTGCGTGCGGTATACAAAGGGGGCCTGCAAAGCAGTGCTGCAGAGCCTTGGGTGCATAAGAAAGTGGCCCAGTGGTAGCTGGCATGTGGGCATGATGGTACATGCATCACCGTTGGTGGCTAGGACTGCATGAACCCTCATGGCCCCTGCCTCCCTTGGCATGACTGTAGGGCATGTGCAGAATGTAATAAACCAGCTTGCATAATCAAAAAATTCATAGACCAATCCATGCTGCTGTGGCAATCCAGACTGCAACAACCCTTTCCATGGGACCAGCAAGTAGCCCTGCAAATGACTTTGCAGCAACTGCTGGCAGGCACCACAGGCGGCCGCTACATGCTCACATTTCACCACTGTATGCGACTCCAACGCTCACCTGGTGCTGCTGCGGTAAAGCATGGGCCACCAAGGAATGGCAGATGATGGCGCATGCACAGGGGCAAGGCAGGGCAGAGCAGGGCAGCACAGGTCCACATCAGTGTTGCATGCAATGGGCATAACTGTATGCACGCAGCATTCAGCAGTGCAGGACGGTAATATGGCACTCTTATGTTGTCTTTTGACATCACAGCGAGCACACTTAATCAACAATGTGTGCAGTGTGTGTAGTTGCATTTGGGAGGGCAGAGTTTTATAGCAGGAGATACAACGTCTTTGATGTAGTTATGCACCTCAAATACCATGCTCCTGCTGACAGGCAGGCACGCATGATATTGGTAGTGAGCATGCTGCAGGTGGTGGTGCATTCCGTGCGCCTGACCACCAGGGCTGCTACTGCATGGGGTTTCACGGCTGATGCTGATGACTAGCAGACATGCATGACAGCTCGCATGCTGCATAATCAGGTGCAGGTTGTACTCCTGACAATGAGCCATGCTGTTGCATGGGGTTGCGCTGCTGCTCCACACACAGCAGCAAGCAATGCTGGTTTGGCAGGCTTGCCACAAGCACCATTGCAAGCACACGCACGACTCACCTGCTGCTGCTGTGGGTTGAAAGAACAAGCCAGGTGGGAGCCGTGAAGAGCACATGCAAAAACACACGGGCAGGGCCAGGTTCAGCAAAAGGTCAAACAAAGAAGCTTGCAGCATGAAAGCACAGTGGCATGCAGCACACAGGAGCATGCAGGAGGGTGTTGCAGGGCTGCCTGGTATTTCACAAGTGTTCGAGCATGCCTCATGACACGGCTTTACAAGCACATCATAAATTGCGCCCTGGCAAAGGGCTGCATGGTGGGCACGCGCAGCATGTGATAACCCAGCTTGCATATTCAATAGATTCATAGACTAATCCATGCTGCTGTGGCAGCTCAAGCTGCAGAAACCCCTTCCATGGGACCAGCAAATATTCTTGCAGAAGGGTTTGCAGCAACTGCTGGCATGCACCACAGGCGGCGGCTGCATGCTAACATGCCACCAATGCATGCAACCCCAACGCTCACCTGGTGCTGTTGTGATAAAGCATGGGCCACCAAGGATTGGCAGATAATGGCCCATGCATGGAGGCAAGGCAGAGCAGAGCAGGGCAGCACGGGTCAAGTATCAGTGGCGAATGCAATCAGCATTATGCATGCAGCATTCAGCAGTGCAGGATGGCAATGTGGCACTCTTGTGTTGTCTGTTGACAGCGCAGAGTGCACACAAAGATTGACCTGTGCAGAGTGTGTGTGCCACTGGTGCATGCTATGATTGGGAGCGCAGAGTGTTGTGGTTTTATGTTGTTGCAACATAGCTGGCTGCAGCAAAAGCCTTCACATGGATCTGAAATGCAGTTGCCTCGCTGATTCTAATCGGTTACAGATAGCATGAGGGTAGCTACCATGCGCCACGTGGTGCTGCATGTAGTGCTCTTAATAAACAGGACTGCTGGGGCATGGGCTTTAGCAGCTGCTTTACACGCAACTGCAAGCCACGCTGGTTTGGCAGCCTTGCAAGTACATACATGACTCACCTCCTCCTGCTGCTGCTGCTGCTGTGGGATGAGATAATAAGCCAGGTGGGAGCCGTGAAGAGCACATGCAAGGACACGCGGGCAGGGGGATGTTCAGCAAAAGGTCAAACAAAGAAGCTTGCGACATGAAAGCACAGGGGCATGCAGCCCACATGAGCACGCAGGATGGTGTTGCAGGGTCGCCTGGTATTGTGGAAGTGTTCGAGCATGCTTCATAACACTGCTCCTTCAGCATGCTGACAATACGCCCTAGCAAAGCGCTGCTTGGTGGGCACGCGCAGCATGTGATAACCCAGCTTGCATATTCAAAAGATTCATAGACTAATCCATGCTGAGGTTGCAATTCAGACTGCAGAAACCCTTTTCATGGGACCAGCAAGTACTCCTGCAAAAGAGCTTGCAGCGACTGCTGGCAGGCGCCACAGGTGGCCGCTGCATGCCAACATCCACCAATGCATGCAACTCCAACACTCACCTGGTGCTGTTGTGGTAAAGCACGAGCCACCAAGGAACAACAGATGATGGCACATGTAAATGGGCAGAGCAGGGCAGGGCAGAGCAGGGCAGCACAGGTCGACAATGGTGTTGTGTGCAATGAGCATTACTGTGTGCATGCAGCATTCAGGAGTGCAGGATAGTACTGTGGCACTCTTGGGCTGCATTTTTGACAGCGCAGAGTGCACACGAGGATCAACCTGTGCACATAGTGTGTGGTGCATGTTGCATTTGGGAGGGCAATGGTTTTCATTTTGTTGCCTGTGTCCCTGCTCTTGCAACAAAGCTGGCTGCAGCCAAGCATCAATGTGGCAACAGGAGCTGGATACCATCCATGCCTATCCTACTGCGCCTGTTCAGAAACGAAGGTCAGCAGAGCAGTTGGCATCACGTAATACAGTTGGGGGGGAGAGGGAATACAGTCTAGAAAGGCATAAATGCATGCAGTCAAGAACCTCCGCAATTTATGCTATCAGGGTGAGCAAATTGGGTGCAATGCTTCGACATGCTTCGATGCAATGAGGAGAATCATCGCTGATCCAGAACGCACCTGCAGCCTTGACAATGGCACCAGCTGCTCCAATAGGCACTTTCGCCCTCAGCTCCAGAAGCTCTGGGCTTGCTGCAGCCAGCTCTTTTATCATAGTAAATGAAGCATCATGCAGCTGGTCTGCATACTGCTCATAACTCTCATCAATGTTTCCTAGAAAAGCCTTCAGCTCGTTTGAGGCCATGGGACTAGCGCGTTTGCAGGGTCCAACAACAACCTAAGCAGCACACAGGGACATAGACTATTGCCGTTCTGCTACTCCAAACACAGACGTCAAACGAGGCCACAGGGACGCAGATGATAGAAGACTCCGTTTGAGGCGAACATATTGTTGATAGTGCTAAAGATTTAATAAGTGCATACAAAGCTTATAGTATGTCATCCATGCAGAGCCAAGATGAGGCAAGATGAGGCAGGGCTTCGTGTGTTAACACGTTGGGTGCTCAAACGAAGAGAGAGTCACTGCTGGATAAAAGTTGGATCTGCTGTACCCGAACGATTAGAAAAGAATCGGACGGAGACTGTGGACTGCTACGGCGACAGTGACACGGTTACGCCTCTCGCATTCTTTGCTGTCCCTGGACCTTCCACAAAGTTACCGCCTCTGAACATGATCATCCGATTTATTGGAAAATGATAACGAGTTTGGCTGCAAACCGTGCTGTGTTCCAGAAAATCATCCGAAGACCTGAGTTCATCCTTTCACAGCGTTACCAGCCCCTCAATAGCCTTCCAGACACCCATTTGAGATCTGCCACAGCTGTGCAGCAGCGCTGCTTCAGCAAGCATGGCGTTGCTCAAAAGCAGCAACCTACCTGGGCAGCAAGGTGCGTCTCGTTTGGATTCTGGTGCCCACAGCGCATTGTAGCCAGCAGCCAGCATGTTCCTGCCAAAAATTAGCACGTCAGAGCCCTTCAAGACTGCTTTGCTGCTTCGTCCAACGCATTTGCCTCATTTGCTGCTGCATGCAGTGTGGACAGCTTTCGTAGGGGGTCGGATCCAACGGACCGCCTAGACGCAACAACGTCGAAGGCAAGGTCAGCACAGCCTTCTTTGCTTTAGCACAGTGAACAACTCTTACCTACCCAAAAACATGGCTCTTCTGTCAGTGCAGTGGTGTGATAGCATCTAGGAAAAACCTATTCAGCATACGGTAACAGACACTACGGTAACAGAAAGTACAACCCAGGCCCTGAAGTAAATGGAGGGTGTTGTTACCGTTGTTACCGTGTGTTACCGTGACCCAACTGCCACGGTAACAAGCAAATTTTCAGGTTTGTTACACTTGCCTTTGACGTCACTGGCACCCGATGTACCTGTACCTGCAAGTTGTGGCATATGAGTGGCCCATTTTTTGTGCCATAGCCTCCCGCTGGGCGTCACTCAGCTCTGCCCAATACTTGCTGCAGTGGAGGTGGGTAATGAAGCTGTGCCTCACGCCGCTGAGTGTCAAAGGCTTCCCAAACAACCGCTTGAAGGTCTTGCTGGCCATCTGGCCAAAGCCGTCATCAGTATCATCATCATCATCATCATCATCATCATCATCATCATCATCATCATCATCATCATCATCATCATCATCATCATCATGTTACCCATTAAGAATAATCAGTCTGCTTTCCGCCTCCCCAGTGGGTGAGGCGCGGTTGCCGATGCCGAAAGGTATGGCTTACAAGGATTGATTATTATTATTATCATGTTACCCATTAAGCCATAACATTATGATGATGATGATCTTACCCATTAAGCCATAGCATCAACGCCATCAGTATAAGGTGTGTTGCGTGGCACATTCTTGTTTGGTTGCATAGTGAACAACCAGTCCCTGAGGTCTTTCGCGAGGCTCGCCAACAGAGCTTGAATAAACAGTGCATGCAGGTCAATGCGCTCAGGGCCATATTTGCGAGTTGTCTTGTACTCGTTCAACATGATGTGGCCAGTATACAAATTTGCTGAATCCTTCATAATCACCAAGTAGTTGCCCGTAGCTTGCTCTGCTGTAAGGTTGAAGGAACCGGAAGTTTCTAGAAGGTTCTAGAAGGTTCCGGATGTTTCCAGAAGGTTCCAGAAGGTTCCAGATGTTCCAGAAGTTCTAGAAGTCTCCGGAAGGATGTAGATGTTTCCGGAAGTAGTATGTTCTAGGATTGTCTAGAAGCTTCCTTGGTCCAGAATGTTCCAATTGTAGGCAGTTGAGGAGGCGTTGTAGGTTTTCGCCAAGGCTATAAATAGAGGGGGCCTCTCCTCACTCAACAAGAAGTATTCACTTAAGAAGTCTTTCCATCAGACCTTTCAAGTCCTCGTAGCCTCGTCTATTGTGTGAAGCCTTCCCTTGGTAACTAACTGAGCCTTCTATACAACTACGGCCTACGTCGAATCGCTATAGAAGACCTTAGTTGCCAAAGGACCCGCCGACAAGGCGTGACAAGTGGTAGCTGAGATTGTCTACGAACACCGAGGAGTCCTGGAGATTCTACAAGCTTCCGGCATATGCCAGGCAAGTATAATCCGGAGAAGCCTGTACCCAAGGTGAAGTTTCTGGAGCCTCCCTCGCACCCAAGCGTCGCCAAGTTCCGGACAACCTTTGAGCTCAACGGCGTGGAGTTCGTCACTTCTACTCCTATCCGGAACCTTCCTGCCAAGACCGACTATCATTGCCTTAAGCCTTCCACTAACATCAAGAAGCATCCAGCCAAGAAAATTCCCAAGTCTTCAACCTACTCTCCGCGCATCCGGAAGATTCTCAACAACATCCTCACCAAACCTCAGCCACGCCCGTGAAGCCCCAGTGCTTCAAGAAGGAGGTGCGCAAGCTAATCCCTTTTAAAGACGTTTGTGCGCGCATTCGGGCAGCCCAGGCGGCAGAGCACCGCGCACACCAGGAGAAGCTCCGGAATCTTCTTCACACGGCAATTGAGGAGCACATCACTAAGGAGGCCAAGGCCAAGGGCGTCTCTGATTGTGAGTCCGCTTGCTAAGCAGCCATGGAGGGATCTGGAGTGTCGCCGGAGATGTTGGCCTTACAGCAGCAGGTGGCTCAGCTTCAGCACGCGCTTCAGCAGATGCTGCAGCAGCAGACCAGTGCTGTGCCTACAAGCAAGCTGAAGCTCCCCAAGCCACCAGAGACCAATGGCAGGCAGCCTACCCCTGTCAATTGGTGCCACAAGATGGAGACGTACCTTGCGGCCGAGGGCGCCAACCTCAGCAGCTCTTCCATTGTGACGGTGGCAGCGGCCTACCTCAAGGACTCAGCCCTCAACTGGTACCGCCAGCATGAGCAGGCTGTGGCGGTGGGCAAGGCTCAGCCCTACGCTTCTTGGGATGAGTTCAAGAAGGCCTTTATCGCCCGTTTCACCCCTGTTGACCCAGAGGTGGACGCGCGGGAGAGGCTTGACCGGCTCACCCAAACGCGTAGCGTGTTCGCCTATGCCCAGGAGTTCAACACCTACATGCTGGAGCTGCCGCACATGGACGAGAACGACCGCATTCATCGCTTCATCCGCGGTCTGAAGCCGGAGGTGCGCATTCACGTCAAGCTGCAGCAGCCAACCACACTGCATGACGCCGTGGAGCTTGCCATTAAGGCAGACTCGATGGTGTGGGAGCGTGGTCGAAACGGCAACAGCTGCTTCGTCAACATGGGCAGCAACAACTGTGGAGCGGTTGCAAGGGGCGGACCGGCACCCATGGAGCTCGGAGCAATGGAGCCGCAGAAGCCCAGGAACCAGCCGCTCAAGTGCTTCTACTGTGGCAAGCCAGGGCACAAGCGGCGGGATTGCAAGAAGCTGCAAGCGTACAAGCAGCGTGATGGGGACACCTCTGCACGGTCAAACTGAAGGGCGCGTGCAGTAGTGTGGGTCGTGCTGTGCGCATTGAGCAGGCTCAGCCCCGTGCGCCTGTGAGAGACTCACGCCAGGTAGAAGGCTCACAAAGGCCTAGTGAGCCTGGAGCATCCAGTGCAGCCCAGGGAAAAGCGGGTACCCGTCGTTGTGGACGACTACGGGACTGTACCTACTGGCTGTTCAACCGCCTGGAGAAGGTCAAGTATGCCGATGCTTACGGGCCATTCTCAGTGGACGCCTGCGCACGTGAGGAGACTGCCCAGGCTGACAAGTTCTACAAGGGCTTCACTGACTTCCGCAAGGCTAATGTCAGCGGCGAGTCAGTATGGCTGAATGTGCCTTTCCGGCATGCTGGCCAATATCTGAGGCACTACCTGGATTGTAAGAAGACCGCACCGGAGACGACATGCGGCGTGTTTATCCTGCCCAAGTGGGACAGGAAGCCGTGGTGGAAGCTGACGCAGGGGATGAGGGTAATTCACGAGTACCCTGCGGGAACGGAGGGCTTGTTCTCTATCCCATCCGGGGACAGGTGGGTGGAGCAAGCTTCTCAATGGCCGGTGATCATCCTGTGGGATCCGCCCGTGAACACAGGAGTGAAGCCAAGGCCATGGGAGGAGGAGTTGCCGGCGAAGCAGGAGCTGGAGACACTCACTGCACCCGAGGCCGAAGACTCGTGCACCGCCATGGAGCTAGGTGGTCTTGAGCCTGCTAGCCATGAGCTCATTCGTCTGAAGGCCAAGTGCCGCGGCGAGGTGCTTGATGTGCTAGTAGACTCAGGTGCGAGTGAGGACTACATCGATCCGAGGGTGGTGATGAAGTTCCGATTGCCGACTATCAAGCTCCATCGACGTCAAGTGAGGCTCGCCAACGGTTCACTGCAAGATGCGGGGACGGTCGTGCCTGACCTACGTTTCCGTATTGGACAATTCAAGGACTGGAGGCCTTTTACCGTCACTCAGCTGGCACCATACGACATCATCCTTGGCAAGCCTTGGTTGACTGCTCACAACCCTGCCATCGACTGGGTGTCTAACACCATCACCATTGAAAAGAGGGACGTCACATACACATTGCAGCAACCCTCTAACATCGAGAGGACAACTCCCGGTGTCAGTTTGTTGTCTGCACTTCAACTCAAGCGGGAGTTACGCAAGGGCGCAATTGCTCACCTTGCCATCCTCAAGGAGGTTGAGGAGGATCCAACTATCCGTGCGATAGATGACCTCTCCCTTCCTTCGGGGGATCCCGAGTGGGTTGAACGGATGAAGGGGGTACTTCACAAGTACTCAGCCATCTTTGGCAAACTGCCAAAAGGTGTACCTCCATCCCGAGGTGTGGAATATGAGATTGAGCTGGAGCCTGGTGCCAAGCCCCCTTACCTACGTATTTATCACATGAGCCCTTTGGAGCTGGCGGAGGTCAAGCGACAACTAACGGACCTGAATGACATGGGGTTCATCCAACCTTCCAAGTCGCCGTATGGAGCACCCATTCTTTTTGTTCCTAAGAAGAATGGTAAGCTTCGTATGTGCATTGACTATCAGGCGCTGAACAAGATAACGGTGAAAAACCGCTATCCTTTGCCTCG
>CADDIJ020001394.1:0-14539 GCA_902809745.2 Tetradesmus lagerheimii | reverse complement strand
CCCCCCCCCCCCATCAGCAGCTGCAAAGTCAATTACTAACCTTTAGAGCTGCCCCATCGCACTTGTGTTTCTGGAAGGGGTAATTGACGCTGATCCTACCTCGAGGCAGATGCTAGGACCAGCCCTGTGGGAGTGTGGCAGTAACATCCCTGGCAAATGCAATGGGCAAAAGCACAGGCACTGCCGCACTGCTGCTAGCATAATGCACAACCAACACTGTGTACAGCCTGAATGCGGTGCAGGCTGCGCAGCCTGGTGACTGATGAGCCATGCGTCCCACACAGTTGGGATGGGTTGTGCCCGAGGGTGCTGGCGGACGTGGCGGAGACGCGCGTCCGAGTGCTTCATATGATGATGTGTTAAGATAACAGCACAGCCTGAAGCTCGATCTGCTCAAAACCTGCAGAGATTGCGGGACCCTAAGGTTACACGAAGCTGCAGCCTGGGTGCCTGAGAAGGCTTGGAAGCCCCCCCTCACACACACACACACACACACACACACACACACACACACACACAGCGCCAACACACGCGCCCTTCGGGTGTGTGGACACGACGCACGATGCAGAAACCAGCAGCCGGAGCCGGCGGGACCTGGACCACCACTGGTACCTGGCAGGTCCTTCGCCCAACCGATCAGTGGGCCAAGCAGGCGGTCATGCGCCAGCCAGGGCTGTCGGGCTCACAGGAGCAGAGCGGCACAAAATGACGGGGGGATGCGGGGGCTGAGCCACCTTTGCTTCACCTTGAAGATCCAAACACAACACCTTGTGAGGAAGGCATTCACAGCAGAGGTGCCCTCCTAAGGACGTATGTATTCCCAACAAGAGAGGAGCGCACACCTCGTGTGCCAGTCAACACAGGCACCAGCCTCATGAATGTATGGCATGCATGGAGCCCCCCACCCTGCACGTGACAAAAACCACTCCCCTACAGCAGCACAGTGGTCACCACCAACACCTGCGCCGCCAGCACCGAAAACACAGTCCACACCTCACACCACATTGGTGCCAGCGTCAGCAGCTGCTGGTCTGCAGCGCAGACACACCAAGGGGAAAAGAGCCCGGCAGCTGCAGGGGCGGTAGCATAACGAACACGACCTCCGTTGCGGCTGACAGGAGGCGGCAAGACACTACCTCCTGAACGAATCTGTCAACGCAAACCTGTCTCAGCACAAACCCTGGGTCATGTCAGCATACGGATACAACTCAAATGTGGTACAGCGGTACAGCCCGAGTGGGGTTTGGTGGTGGTGCCGCTGTTGCCTGTGCTGAGGCCCAAAACATGACCCATCCTGCTGCGGCATGCCACCAAGCAGCAGCAGCGGCAGCAGCCGCCCCAAGGGTCTATCTAATGCTGCTGCCGGTGCGGTCGGTGCCGTCAAGTCGCATTGCAGCTCCTGCGTCCGCAGCGCTGCTGCTGCGTCGCCGCTGCTGCCGCCGCTTTTTGGCTCGCACCGCTGCCTGCACCCCACCACCACTGCGGGGTGCTCCCAGTGCTGCTGCTCCGGCGGTGACAGCAGCAGCAGCAGCAGCTCCAGTGACGAAAGTGCTCCTAGCTGTGCCCCTTGCCAGCGTTTTGTGCTGCCAACGCCAGCATTGCCCGGTTGTGGCCAGCCACCTTGGTTGCACTACAACCAGCAGTTGTCACTGCAGCATGTGAGGAGCCCTCTGCGCCTCCTGCTGCTGCATGATCAGCTAACAAGCTTGCTGGCCTGCTACATATCCACGTGTATCTCCTTACAGGTCAAGTTCAGTCGCCAACTGCCAAGTTGGCAACCTACACCATGACACACCAGATGCACACATCCCTGCCGCAGGTGACGCTCGAAAGCACAAATGGACTGATGCACAACGGAGCGGCGACAGACTTGCGTGTTGGGTGCTGCCGCCTACGTACATCAACTTGGACCAAACTCGAGGTGGCTTTCACCACTGTGGCCGCCTTCATTGGCAGAGTGACTGCAGTAGTCCGGACACATTCCAGCGTGCGCAACCACCAGCAACCGTTGCGACTGTTGGCTTGAAGCCAGTAACCACATGCACAGATGCAATGAAAACCTGGGCAACACTGTGCCTGATGATATCATATATCATATCGATGCAATGCCAGCACATATTTCTCCAACGCCAAAGCGGACCAGCTGCTGACGTGTGCACTGGTGTATGCAGTGGGGAGCTGTGGCCTGCTGCAGCTGCTCGCGGCAAATCTGATGGGCTGTTTTTGGAGCCCGGGCATGTGGCTGTACCTCTTGGCTACAACACAGAAGAGGGCTCTACAGTGTGCAAAAGAAGTTTCGCACTGCAGCAACAGCCCTGGGCTGACAAAATTCAATGAGGGACGAAGGTGCAACAGCACAGGAGGATGACGAATGGGCAACGCTGTGCCCACATGCAAAAGGCGGCGCAACAGAGCACAGAAGTGCCCAACATAACCAAGCACAAAAGCGCCGCATGCTGTGCTCATCACGAGCATGAACAGGATGTGTGCATGCTGGTGAGGGAAGGTGCCAAACATGTCCAGGTTGATCAGCCATAGCGCTGGAGCGCAAATGCACGGAGCCCACCTAGCACGCGCTCATGAGGACCGCACGCACGTCACAGGTTACCACCAAACTCTGTTTGCGTGTGCAGGCTGAAAGGCAGGGTCACACCTCAAGCTCAGAGCTGAACTCGGTTGCAGCTGGAGCATGGCAGCAGGCATAACATCATCATAACATATATGTGATGTGTTGGGCGTGCAGACGTTTGCCGAAGCTCAACATAGCGCTCAGCAAACCACACGGCACGCTGTAGCTGTTGAGGTAAAAACGGTGTGCAGAAGGACACACCCGTTCAGCTCCAGTCCAGTAGCACTGCCACCGCTGTGATGTTATCGCCGCTGTTGCCATGTAGTGCTGCTGCCATCACTTCATCGGCTGCTGCTTGCGCCAACTCCTGAGCGTCATCGGTGCGGTTGCGCGCCTGCAAGGGGGAGGTACCATGCACATGTTGCGTCAGCCTTCACATAGCCACATACCTCCAGTTCTGCCCTGTTTCCGTCATCTGTGATGTTCGACGAATCAGCCAGCAGCTGCAGCGCACCTACTCGTGCATTACTGCTGGTTGTCAACGTGCCACTACACAACGCATCTGCTGTAGAGCTTACCTGTTCAAGTGCCCGCATGGCGATGCACATGACATCATCGTCCCCTAGTGAATCTGTCACGCCATCACTGGCCAGCAGTAGCAGACTGTCGCTTGGTGCCAGCTGCTGGTGCACCACGTGAGGCTCACACAGCAGTAGCGGACGCGGCTGCTTGAAGCTGAAGTCACCTAGGGACCTGCAGCGAAGCAGGACGGCACAGGGGTAAGGCACATTGCTGCTTCCATGAATAAGAGCACACTTTTGGATGCTAGGCAACATATATGCTAGGCCTTCTGACGATTTGTCGTTGTGAACGCTAGAGCGCACAACATGTAATGCTGACGCCAGCCTGATACACAGCAAAACAACCCCATCACAACAAGCGCCTGAAAAAGCCCAACAAGCCGAATAAACACACGCCCACCTTGTGAACATGCAGCCGTTCTTTCGCTCCGCGTCTGTAGGCCTGTACAGCCTCAACGTGCCGCAGTCGTCGTACTCAAGCTCCCCCCCAGCGTTGAGCACTCGCAGCATCTCCGCTGCATTGTCTGCGCGGTGGTCTACAGTGAGGCGCTGGCAGGCACCGTCACGCGCCAACAGCGCAACGCTGTCACCTGCAATGTACAGTACAACATGAATTCAACACATTACATTTAGAACTGTTGGTTTGAATTACATGGTTGGTGGTCCACAGAGAGGCGCTGGCAGGCACCGCCCCGCGCCAACAGCGCAGCACTGTCACCTGCATTGTAAAGATTCGACACATGTGCAGCATTGGGGTAGTGAAACACGCCAGAGCTTGTAGGCATATTGGACCACATGTGGGGCTTTGAAAGCACTTTGAAAGTGCAGCGCAACACGCCATGGGGCTCAAACACAGCCAGCACACCTCAAGCCTCACCAGAGAAGCGCAATCGACTGCAGGAACAGCGTTCTGCCACCTGATCATCAGCGATGCACCGATATGCTGCCTACAGCAACAATCAGCCCTGTATGCCATGCGGACCTACCAACACATGCGCTACGTGCTTACCTGGTTGCCTACAGTGAGGTTGCCTACAGTCAGCTCCTGGCCGGGCACCAGGCCCACCACATGCAGCCACCCACCATACATCAACAACACACCAGCTGACAGTCGCCATTCGCTACGCAGTTGGCAACACCGGCAAGATGACTATGCAACAGACCCAGAAGCAATGCAGACACCAATGGCGTACATAACATGTACTGCTACACAGACATTTTATTTTGGCCACCGTGGCAAAATGGTGGCCAAACGGACTAAAAAGGTTGGCCACCGCCGTTCACATACGAGCCTGGTGGCCAGATCTGGTAGCCAGTTGTGTGTGCACTGCCCAAGGCCGGAGCCAAATGACTGTGCTGCTGCAGCAGTGCTGGCCAGTCACAGGCTGGCCACCTCTTATCTTTATGACAGTGTGACGCGCTGGTTTTCAGCAGAACTCTTAGCATTACGGTAGAATTTTTCTCCGCTGCGCGCCCCCTTGATATATGCACAATTTGCATATACGGCCGATACGGCACATCCAGTACACACAAACCCACATCAGCACAGAGGCCTACGCCATCCTCACTGTTGCTGCTGCCAACAGCACTGACCAAAGTGTAGAGTGCGATAATCTGAACCAGCTGAGGCTGGTTAAGTACAGCAGCAGCAGCTAAGCGCGACGGCGCAGTGAGCAGGGCCCCAGCCAATGGCTGCAGCCTCATAAGCGTCTAAGCGCAAACCGATGTTTCTCAACGCCACCAACCAATGGGAGGTTAATGACAAGACAGTTGCAAGGTTAAGCATTGGCGGGGGGGAGTTGTAACCGTTCCTGGTGCCACCTGACCCCCGTTGCAAAGGGGTGTGCCAAGCCGCCCGTCGTGGCCAACCGAATGGCACGGGCAGTGCCTGGTGGCCAAACTCGTGGCCAAAACCAGCCAAGTCCCCATACACCGTGGCCAACCAGGGGCCAGAGGCCGTTCAGAAAAATCCCTGCTACTACAACACCTACCTAGGTTGCCCACAGTAAGCTCTTGCCCGTGCACCAGGCCCACCACTGCTGTGCTGCCTGACCTGTCACGGCCCCGCCTGCCAGCCCACCACGTGTCAAAGCTGAGCATGCTGGCTGAAACCGCACAGCGTGGGTGCAGTGGCTCCCGAACATGAACTGTGGGGCCGTCTGCAGCAGCAGCAGCAGTCAAGCCAGGTCAGCAGCGTGGAGCATCGTCATCAACGCAATGCAGGATTTCGTCAACTGCTTGCAGGTGCCCTTCAAGTGCTCGCTGCTGCGCCAGCAATTGCCAGTTTCAACTGCACTGCCACACTTGGCAGCTACACGCACCTTCCGACGCTGTGCTGCTTCCCTGCCTGCCTGTTAGCCCCTGGTGTAGCAGGTGCGGCAGGTGCTCTGCAGCAGTAAGCGCCGTCTGGCAGCCAGCATGTCCATCAAAGACAGCAGCAACTGCCACATGCTGCTGGCTGACACTCACACCCCGGCTGGGTATGCTGCTGAGTACGCCATGCTCTGGGTGGAGGGCTGCTAAGCAATTGCAGTCCTCCATTGTCAGCTTGGGGCCTTGGGACTGCAGCAGCAGAGGCAAGACACAACAGAAACAAGGTGAGACACAACAGAAACAAGGTGAGACACAGATGCTAGGTGCTGCAGGCGTTGATAGTGACAGCGAGCGTGACATGAATGCACAGCAGAGTTAGGGGATCTGGCTTATGCTTGTGACCGGTCAGGCTGGGTACGTGAATCAATCTGTGGGGCCACAACACAGGTGTCGTCCCTGAGACACAGTGAATGCAAAGCAGGAGGATGAAACTGCCACTTGTAAGATGCATCACTGATACAAGAGTCGTTTGAATGCGAATGTGCCAGCCCTTGGAACTGCCAACAGCAAGCAACTGCTGCACAACCTGCTACAGCCACAGCACCAGGGCCTTACCGATGCAGCTGCCATAAACACCCTGTGGAGAGTCGGCCCTGCAGCACTCTGCTGTGACTGCTGCCGCTCTGGAGCAGCCACTGCAGGCGTGACAGCAAGAGCTTGCCTCATGCTACTGCTCAGGCCAGGGGCTGAAGGCCTAGAAGGCGCAACTGCTACATGGCGCTGCGAAAACACGGCCCTAGTGTTGCCTGATCCCATTTGCATCTGTAACAACACCTGCTTGAGCAGGACGACGAACGGGATGAGCTAAATGGAGGTCCCGCAGCTCAGGCAGGCAGGCGAGCAAACCGAAAACCTAGCGGAGCACTGTCCGCTGGAGCACAATGATGCGGCAATAGAGTCAGGATACGCTCTCACCATGCTTGCTGCAGGCCCGCTCCGGCTTCTCTAGGAGATGATCCGGGGGTGAAGAGGCTTGGTGGCCTGCTGTCCAGAACTAGCTCAGCACAAAAACAATACGAAACTCTAAAAAACGTTAGTTAGGGGATCTGGCTTATGCTTGTGACCGGTCAGGCTGGGTACGTGAAACCAGTAGGCATATGATCTTGTTGACAAGCCGTCGTCACACCGGATCTGCGTGGCAGAGACAGCACAACTCTCATACCTGACACGTATGCCGCGCCGGTGATATCGAAGGGTTCTACATATCACGCAGCAGATGCGGAAGAGGAGTGGGAAGCAATTCTACGAATGATGTAAGTCGATGCCGGTGCTTTGCAGCGCGCTGATGACCTGCCAGGACCCCAGCCTGGGGGAGATATCTCATTAGTATCTCTGGCATGGTGACCATTATGCAGCAGCCTGCTGGCAACATTCAATACCACCCCAGAGGTTGGAGCCTTTTGATAATGTCCTTTGCCAAGCCACACAGGTCACAAGCTCATTCCTGTTCAGCAGGAATGCTGCAAGGCTGACAGCCATATGCATATGGCATGCATGTCACACGCGTGATGGGTAATTTGCCCGTCTGCGAGGCCAGTGGCGGCCCACTGGCACAAGCAGCTCAAAGCAGTCGATACAACAGACACAGGACCATCAGCGCTACCAAATATCATCCCACGTCAAATCCCAATCGGTTCCCAAAGGCGTTCATCAATCAAGTAAACCAGCTGAGCAAACCAGCTGAGCAACAGCAGCTGCCAATGTACAATGGTCATCCAAGCCCAATGCTTGCGCTCCTGCAGCAGCGCTGCTGCAGCTTACTACAGCCGGGGCGGCGCGACTGGAATCCTGCTGCCAGCCGCACCTACTTGCACAGGCCACTTGCGGCGCAATGCGTGGTGGCTGGAAGCACTTTGGAAAGCACGCCATCCAATAAAATCGAATGTCACAAGCGTCATACAGACACATACCAATGCAGCTAGGGGTCGCCCATCTATCCTTCAAGCCAGGAACTCCCGGTTCGCAATCCTGCTGCTGTTGCTGCTGCTGCTGCTGCCTTGCTGCTGGCCGGCTTGCTGCTTGCCCTGCTTCCCAGCTGCCTCCAGCTTGCTTCCCATCAGGTTGCCAAATGCCATGTAAAACTGCTGCACCTGCACAGCAGCAGCGCCACAAACAGGAGCAGTGGTGCTGCAGGAAGCTTTGCAGGGAAAGGGCCGACAGGGTGCACTATAAAAAGAGTGGACGTATACAAAAGCAGACAACACTTGCCGCACACAGGGTCTTCAACTGGTAAGCAGAGTGCAAAGCATAGGAAAGGCGCTCATAGCCGCAGCAAGGGGACTGGCCGCCATTTCACCTCTGCAAGTACAAATTCCATAGGGTTGGCTTGTGCCTACACCCAAGAAGAGCGCCCAGGCTGGCACCTCTGACAATATATGTTGTTTACTTCATGCAGTTGGCAGGGACCTGCACGCTATTGCACTCCAGCAGAGAGCCAGCTGGCGCACCTTTGGGTTGTTGGCGTACTTTTTGATGGCTGATGGGTCCCGCGCTACCTCTGCTACTGCACTCATCACCTCAGGGTCATCGAAGCCTGCAGGAACGGGAATCAACCCTTGAGGTTTGGGAGCCCTACCCTCATGAAAGGCACGCAACAGCCCCACCCCTACACAGGTGTACATGGGGTACAGCCTGGGAAGTGCAAATGCTGCTGCTTCACCAACGGTGTTCACGCCATACACATGGTGAAAGTGTACAGCCAGCTAGCTGCTGGCCTAGCAGTGCTGTTACATGCGTGTGCCGTGTGTCGCAGAGCTAGTTCTGCGGCTGCATGCCGGTCTTGTTTACACAGCTGCAAGCAAACACGAGCAGGAAAGTAGGCATACTGGCATTCATCGCAAGCGTGCCTGGGTAGCTGCTCTTGATGCAGCATGCGCAGTGCGCTGCATGCTTGCATGGTTGTCCGCCACAGCAGCGCACCTGATGCTAGCACTGGGTCGGTGCCTACTGCTTGAATGGTGTCTGGCGTGGGTGCCAGCGCATCCAGCAACTGCGACTTGACTATGCCATAGCGGCGCTGCTCTTCTGACGGCTCCAACTTGAACATGTCAGGTATGGCCTTGCCTGCCTGCTGCTGCTCTGCTGGCTTGGCTTTGATGAGGGGTGTCCTGCTGCTGGGCTTGCTGCGCGGGCCTTCCTGCAAGGTGAGACCGCAGCGGTACAGTGATTAACAGTAGCGCTAGAGATATGCAATGCCTGCATGGCGGGTGTGAGAAGTGCTGGTTTGCGCTAAGCCTATCTGAAAGACGGCATGCACGTTGAAAGTTAAGTGACGCACGGTTTCCTGCAACTGGGCGCAAACATACGTCCTGTCATGCTGCACTTGCAAGCATGCAGCTGCCATTGCTGCTGCTCTCAATGCCTGTCACTGACCTGTTTTGAGGGCTTACTGTCCAGGAAGCCACGTTTGAACGGCTTTGCTGCCGCTGAACTTGCTGTTGTTGCTGGCTTCTGTGCATGTGTTGTAGCTGCTACCCTCAGCTCCCCATCTTTGAGTCCTGCTGTGCCCGCGAGGCTGCCTGCAAGCGTCGCTGCATGCAGCTGATCTGCCAGACTGCTGAGAGGAGGCGGCGTATCTGCGGGCGGTAAGCATCGGCTTCAAGCACATATCCTCCTGTCGTTGATGCTGATGCGGATCTGGTGGAACTACTGCTTACCTTCATCCCAGTCCTCCATGCTGCTGCTGCACTGCTGCTGTTCCGCTACAGCGGCTCGCTCACAGCAAGAGGTTGTATGGATGTAACTGAATCAGATACTTGCGCTGTGGAACGGATCCAAGCGTCTGCTACAGCATACGCGTAGGTGCGACAGCAGTACGTGCGTGTGGCAACAATCGGTGGGCGCTACAACGTCGTCAGCTGCACTTCTGGAACGAAAGTATACTTTTTTGTATTTGAACGATCCTGCAGTGCCTCCATGCTGCTTTGACTGCAAGAACATGCCTGTTCCCGCCTTACCATACGATTACCATACGGACTAACCCCTCATGGCACCTTGAGAGCACCTATTGTTGCCCGAATCTCATATCAACGGATGGAAGCAATGATTCCAAGCAGGCCTGGTATGCCGTGAGGCGCACTGACTCAGCTGCTGCACCAGGTTGGTGGTGCAGACAGGACCTGGGCAATAATGGGCCTGATACGCTCTGGCAAACATGAACCTGCGAAAGACGGTGACTACGCACAACTTCTGAGTGGCAGCACGCCAAACAGCAGCAGTGGTGCACACGGGTCATCAGGGACACCACACCCTCAGGCAGCAGCTGCTCCACACAAGTGCTCCGATGCGTTGTCGCACTGCGGCAGGTAAGCTGCCTACAGCTGCTCGTCCTTAATGTAATTTACCCTGATTGATATCCAGTGTATCAATCCTGCAATGTTATGTAAGGCTGCCCATGTCGCTGCTGCAGGTGGCTGTGGGGCTCTGGCCTCACGTGCTCCCTCCTGGCATCGCTCATCTTCAGCTTCAGTGGTAAGTATCACTGCACGCAACCTATTTTGGCAGCACCCAACATACAGAAATTGCATTCCAGAACTTGTATCTACTAATCCTCCCCGGCATCACGCACCTGCTGAACATGGACAGGCTGTCCATGCGTAAGCACCTGTTGGCCGCGTTCTGCGCTGCAGGGCTGTTTGTCAAGTTGACAGGTGGCAGGGTGCCTGTGTTGGAGGTGTGCCTGGTGCGCAGCGCCATCTCCTTCGCCCTCGCCATACTGCTCATGAAGAGCGCTAGGATGCAGGGGCCTGTCTTTGGGCAGCGCAGCAACCTGCTGCTGCTCACCATACGAGGTGGGAAGCAGCTACACAGCACCCAGTCCCTGCAGTGCAACATACATGCACACAGCGCGCATATGCATGTCAGCAAGCTGTCCTGCTGCTGCCCGTCAATGCCTCGTCAGCAAACTGCATAAGCTTGTGGCGCGCTGTTCATAGAACTGCTGACACTGCTGCATCGTCCACTGTAGGTTGCTGCGGGGCCTTTGGCGTCACTGCTTGGTACATTGCGCTCTTCCTGCTGCCTCTTGGAGATGCTGTCACCATCAACCTCATCGGGCCAGCTGTCACAGCACTGGTGGCACGCGCCTTTCTCAAAGAGCCACTAGGGTGAGGACCTGCACCGTGCAGGATCTGGCACAGCCAGACAGTAACACGCATGCGCAGCCATGCACTGGTGGCACGTGCTTTCCTCAAAAAGCCATCATGATGCCAAGCCATACGTGGTGCATGCGTGCACGTACGTGCCATTCGCGTCCACGTCCGTGAAAAGGCCGTTCTCAGAGTGTCAGGGTGAGGACTTGCACCGTGCAGGCTCTGGCATAGCCAGACATCACAACACCAGTGCATAGTATCACGCACTGCTGGCAGACATGGACTGGCAGGGGCAACATGCAGGGTGCCCTAGTGCCAGCTGCCTGTTTTGGGCCATTGCTAGTGCCAGGGAAATGCCAAGAACCGCTCTAAGGATGGCTCTCCTTTCATTGTGAATAACGCTGTGTCCACTGTCTTGCTTGCACTGCAGGTACCGCGGTGCAGCAGGCTGCGTGGTTTCTATGGTGGGCGTGGTGGTTCTGTCGAGGCCGCCGTTCCTGTTTGGCGGTAGTGAGCCCTGGAACAGGAATCAAGCCATCGGCACGGCAGCAAGCGTTGCTGGAGCAGTCCTGGGTGCAGGCAGCAGCATGACCATCAGGCTCATAGGCAACAAGGAGCCAGCAGCAGTCATCGCTATGTGGTGAGCAAAGTGCCATGCGGCATGTACAGCAACCAACTTGCTCCTGTTGTTGGCCATGGCCGGTCCACACACGTATAATTTGTAACCTTGCAGAAGCGTGCACCGACACACCAGAGGTGGCCGGTTGGTGCACTTGTTACACTGCACTACATCCACCTTGCTTTCGCTGTTGTGCACTCTGCTGTCATTGTGCTGCTTTCGCTGTTGTGCCCTACATCCACCTTGCCGCAAGGTGGATGCGAAGTTCGCTGTTGTGCACTCTGCTGGTTCCCCCGCAGGTTCCACACCTGCACCATGTGCCTCGCAGCCGCCCCCCTCGCCCTGGGCATTCCCAACAAGTTTGTGCTGCTGTCAGCTGGCGACAGCGCACTCATGCTGGGCGTGGCTGCCACCAGCTTTGTTGCGCAGCTGCTGAGCACATGCGGCCTGCAGATTGTGGTGGCGGCAAAGGCAGCTGCAATGGGCTTCACACAGGTGAGTGACCTGCAGGACAAGGTGCTGTGGTACACCTTGTGTACACTTGTTTCGCTTTGTGTTGCCGAATTGCAGGCTGCAACACCGCACTTCAAGTGCCTCTGGTCAAAATGCCATTGTACAGTACATGTAGCAGTTACAAATATGCCTGTTGAGGCCGGTTACACTGTGCCTCCATGAATCGCGCAGGTGTTCTACTCATATCTGTTGGGTGCCATCTTCTTTGGCGACCGCATGACGCTGCTGGGACTGTTTGGCGTTGCGCTCATCCTTGTGGGAGTTCTCATGGTCACCATGCGCTCACCAAAAGGGGTGACAAGCCAACGAGCTATGCAGCATAGTTCAGCCGCGGCTCTTGACAAACAGCCGGTGGCAGCTGCAGCACAGCCGGCTGCTAGCAGCGCTGTGTTGGGTGCTAGCAGGGCTGCCAGCCTTGCAGCAGCTGCTGGTGTGGAGGATGCTGGCAAACAGCGACAGACTGCTAGCCTCACGCCAACCCTGAGCAGGAGGGCGTCAGCAAAAGCAGCTGCCAAAGGACGGGAAGGGTTGGGTGGCGCAATGGAGCAGCCGCTACTGCAGCATATCAAAGAGCTGTCAGCATTGCAGCAGGGGGCGGCCAGTGGTGCTGCAGATGCAGCGGTGATCATCACAGCTACAGGGGCGCTGGTGACAATGGCGGAGAACCAGACAGCAGCAGCAGCAGCGCCGATGGATGGTGGAAGCAATTGCAAGGATGCTGCAGGTGGTACTGCTGAGCCAGGCGTGCTGTCAGCGTTTGTGCAGGCTGCCTTGCAGTCAGCAGTGAGGGAGAGTGATCCTGGCAGCGCTGTTGATGGTGCGTGCCTCACACTGTTGAAAATTTTGTGCTGCGCTTGTATAGTTGTGCTATTGTATCTGTGGGGGGCGGGTTATGCAACATTGGCTGTGGGCCTGAATTAGCTCAGCTAATAGGGGGCCCCTAGTACGGGCTTGCTAGGTGCTGCGGGGTCGGATGTCCTCGAACACATAGGACTGTGAGCCATCTGGCAGTACCCCTTACATCAACAGCTGCATGGAAGCCACCTGGCCTGTGTTGGCTCTGACTCTGCACTCTGTGCTAGGCTAGCCACATTCTGGAGTAGGGGGCTGTTCTAGCTTGCCTTCATGACGCCTCTTAATGATGCACACTTTACTGTTCTTTTCTTGCCTGTCGTTGGCCACCCCTGCAGGCGATCAGCTAGATCAGCAGCTTGCGCGCATGGCAGCAGAGGCAGCAGCAGCACTTGGCGGGGAGCTGTGTCCTGCAACCACTGCCTCCCTCGCGCACTGCGTATCACGCATCAGCAGGACACCGAGCAGCTTCACTCCCTGCCTCAGTTCAGCACACAGCACCAGATGCAACGCGAGTCCGAGCCCACTGCAGGGGCAGCCGAGCACGCGAGCTGCCAATCCCAACTTTCCAGAGGCAGCATGCTGTGCAGCACAGCCAAGTGATGGTGCTACAGGAGTGGTGCCTGCAGTAGACTTATGCGCTGAAGCCGGCGCGCGGGTTGCAGCCAGCAGGCAGCAGTCGGTGGCAGCCGGGGCTGCAGCATCCGGGCGGCAGCTGTCCAGGCAGGTGACAGATTGGCTAGCAAGCACGCTGCTGGCAGTGCCGATTGCGCCAGACGCACAGCAGCAACAGCAGCAGCCTGAGATGCAGCAGCCGCAGCAGCATGTGGGGAGTTCAATGATGCTACGTGAGGCTCTGTTGTCACCTGCAGCGCTGCTGTCAGCCGGCAACAGCCCTGGGCCTGGTGTTATTGAGCAGCCACTTCTTAGGAGAGCTTCTGCTGAAGCAGCAACGACGCCAGACCTGCAGGACACTGGTTTTGAGCTGGAACAGCAGCAGCAGCAGCAGCAGCAGCGGCAGCTAGAGGAGCCGGAGCAGCCAGGTGATGGGGGGCTGCAGGAGCCAGTGGCTGTCAATGCTCGGCTGTGTGGTGGTGGTGGGGTACGTGGGGTGTCTTGCTTGAGGGACAGCGAGCACAGCTAACTGTGATAGAAGCCTTTATGCTGCGCTGCAGCAGTAACAGTTACTTTGTTACATTGGTAGACGACTCGCAGCTGGACCAATCCAGCAAGGAAAACCGAAGGCCTCAGGCCACAACAAGACAAAACAGGAACGGGTGGGAAGGGCGGGTGTCGCGAAGCGACAAAACAGGAACATAAAGTGCCCTGCGGCCAGCCCAGCATAAATCACCCCAGTGGCAGAACACCTGCCAGATCCAAAACCTCAGCAAAGACCCACCCAGCATAGCCCGCCCTGAAAAGGACTGCTTTGCTAGGAATAAACACCATAAATGGTGAATTTATGCTGCGCTGCAGCAGTAACAGTTACGCAACCACTCTATACAGAGAACGAGTCACACGTACAGAGTAATTGTCGCACCTGCTGTCACCATCCACGAGTACAAAGCACGCACAACAGCGTCACCCTGCACAACACGAGCATACAAATCGATCATGCCCGCTGATTTCCACTTCAGCCAAACACGAACGCGTGACACACCTTCATGGTCGACACAGCCCCAATGCGCAGGGAGTGAGACGAAAAGCCAGCAACAGGCACACCGCCGCTATAGCGCTGCACAAAGCTGACAACCTGCTCATCCACAAAAGCCTCACTGAGCTGACGCCGAGAAGACCCCAAAGGGGCCAGCAGAGGGCGGTCAGCAGCCCAAGTACGGCGCGCTGCACAGTGCTCAAACAGCAACCGAAACACGCGGCGCCAAAAGTCACCTCCATTCGGGCCTCGCTCAGAACCCAGGTGTAGAGGGATCACCCAATCTGC